>CM034361.1:10211315-10359598 GCA_019925275.1 Mytilus edulis
TGTAAACTTTAAAAAAAAAATAACTGTTTTTTTCCAGTTGAATCAGGTAGGTATTGATAAGTGTCTTACACATTTTAAAAAGAAATTATTTAGACATATTCCAGGCTCTTTGATGTAGAAGTTGCATTCCAGTACCTCTCTTATCTTTTCTTGTCTGCTGAAAGCAGTATCAAGTTCAGAGCAAGTGTTCAAAGTGTTTGTCAAGTTGATGTAGCAGCAAATTCTCCATAACTATTTACATCTTAGGCTAATTATAGTGAAAGCATTGACTTTGTTCACTTGTTGTGGGATATTTCAATGGAACAACTTTAAGGAAGGAAATTTATGCTAAACAAAGAATGAAGGGTTGACCAACAATTACCAAAATCAATATTGTTATGAAGATTACCACAGCTGCATACATGGCTAAGCTGACATGAGGAAAAACTTCTAAGGGAAAAAAAAACACTTTCAACTTTGTGCTTGTTTTGGCTTTCAAATTTTTGTATCTGGGCATCACTAGGAAATTTATGCTAAACAAAGAATGGAGGGTTGACCAACAATTACCAAAATCAATATTGTTATGAAGATTACCACAGCTGCATACACAGCTAAGCTGACATAAGGAAAAACTTCTAAGGGAAAAAAAAAAACACTTTCAACTTTGTGCTTGTTTCGGCTTTCAAACTTTTGTATCTGGGCGTCACTAGTAGATCTTGTGTGGACAAAATGCACTTCTGGCGTATTAAAATTTTGAACTTGTTGCCTTTTGTTGGCTGTTGTTCGTGTGGTTCTTTGTCAATGGTGTTCTCCAATTTATTTATATTGTAGTCCAGACTCCTGTGGTGTTGAGTTGTCATTTTAATGTTATATTTCACATAGCTATAAAAGAGGGAGGTTGGCATGCCACAAAACCAGGCTCAACCCACCATTTTTTCCTTTAAAAATGTCCTGTACCAAGTCAGGAATATGGCCATTGTTATATTATAGTTCGTTTCTGTGTGTGTTACATTTTAACGTTGCGTCGTTTGTTTTCTCTTATTTTTTAGTGTAAATTCACATTGCAATAAGACGTGTCACGGTACTTGTCTATCCCAAATTCATGTATTTGGTTGTGATGTTATATTTGTTATTCTCGTGGGATTTTATCTGATGCTTGGTCCGTTTTTGTGTGTGTTACATTGTAGTGTTGTGTCGTTGTTCTCCTCTTATATTTAATGCGTTTCCCTCAGTTTTAGTTTGTTACCCCGATTTTGTTTTTTGTCCATGGATTTATGAGTTTGAACAGCGGTATACTACTGTTGCCTTTATTTACATTTATTTATAGTAAAACTGTCACTTACATTAAAGGGAAATAAATCATCAATATTCTAATTGGTTTTCTATCATGGCTTTCTAGATGTCTCTCCTATTTACATCTCTCTGCTGATTTTTGTATTAATAGATATTGATTTTAAACACCTAGTATGGATTCATTTATTTTTGTGGGTTCCAATTTTCGTGGATTTAAGAGAACTAACATTTTCGTGGATATCTTATTTTTTGGTTTTCAAATAGTCTGCATTTAATCATACATCAAATTTGTCATTCGTTGTACATTTAAATTCGGGGTTTCCATTCACCCACCAAATCCATGATAATTGGTATCCAATGAATAATAATGAATCCACAGTATTAAAGATAGATATAATAAAAATATGAACTTAAAACTGATCTTAATTTATATTTTTCAGTATTACTTGGATTTGAATTCATCAAATTACTTTAAAATGCTGGATTCAGACAAGGCAGAAGATGATACCAAAAAAGGAGCATGTGGATATGATGGCTATTTGAAAATGAATGGCGAAACGTCAGACTATACAAAAATGGAGCAAGCTCCACCCCCTCCCACTGATCAAATTAAGTTTGTTGAAGAAGAGGATGACAAGGACAGAAGTCGATATCTCAACCAAAAACAATGGCGTAAGGAGAAATCTAGTGACCTTGAACTTGAACCATTGACAGGAGGGGATGATAGTGATGATGTTATATTACGTAAAGCAAATAAGCGTGAGCAATCTCCACTAAATATCAATACTTCAGCAGACGTTCATAGAAACGATGACACAGATAGTGGACATTCTAGTACATGTGTACCTGGGACCTCGCCCCCTGATACAGGAGATGATGGATATTTGATACCCAAGTCAGGACCCGATGGTGGGTTTGTTAAAAAAAATGGGAACAAAAAGAATAAATCAAATAATTTCTCTACAGACTATCGCCATGCTGAAGATCAACCACCACCGACATATTCCACTGTTGTAGAAGATAGTGAAACTCTTGTGTAGTAAAGGGAGATAACTTGTGTAAATAAGGGGAGATAAATCAGGGCCATGCTGAAGATCAACCACCACCCACATATTCCACAGTTGTAGAATATAGTGAAACTCTTGTGTAGTAAAGGGAGATAACTTGTGTAAATAAGGGGAGATAAATCAGGGCCTGTTGATAAGTCAGTAATGCCATTAACCCAGTTCTTGTGAATTAAGTCATGTTAATTATTTGACATGAATTCGTACCTTTATAAATCTCAATAGTATTAACATCATTTAGATGTATATTGACATTAAGAGATAGTACGTAGAAATCATAAAAAGCATCCAAAGACAAGGTACTGTAAATTCAGAAATGATTACATACATGCCTTATTGAGATTTTATCAAGAAAAGAATAAATGCAAGATTTGTTATTGTGATTTCTGTGTGTGCATACATGTATGTATCAGAGATCAGAATGAGAGTTCTTAATATTGTGACTGTCATCAGTTCTATTGATAGCAATTATAAAAACCTCTCAATAATTTCTGAATTTATAGTTCATTTAGAGCAAATTTGTGCAATAAGCTATATGACATTTGTAAATAAACATTATGTTTCAAGACACTGAATATGTTTCTCAGTGTAAGGAAAAGTTAGTTTTAACTATATTTGGATTGAGTGTATTATGGGTCTGTTATTTATTGAAACATATTTACTATTAATTTAAATTTACTGCAGTGAAACATTAGATTATCTCCTTAGTTTTGTACTTCAGGAATAATGGTAGTTATAAAGGGTCAAGGGTTATATATAAAGTATGTTAAATGATTGAATTCTTAGGAAAATTATTAAAGATGTGCCATAAAAAATATTTGAGGACCATTTGATATGATAAAGTTAATGTGTTCATTGTTAGTGTATAAGTAGGTAAAATGTATTTTGGAATTGTATAACAATTCAAAGCGTACAATATACATGGTGGTGACACTTAGTGCAGGAGGAAGAGAGATACAAAGTGCTTTAAAATTAGAATCGTTAGTTTGAAGAATATTTTGTACTAGTTTGTCTATTACCATGCTATTTTTATATTGGTTAAATGTTGATACAAAATGCTGAACACTGTAAACACCTTTAACCATATTTGTGTATAAAATGATGCAAATGCTGACCACCTTTGCTATATTTGTCCTTATATCTTTAATCTCATCTCATTTCATAATGTAAGTAGGAAAGCAGATTGCAGTGTTAGATAAGTTGTTTCAAAGGCACATTATCATGATTATATGATATTTTTTTTTTGCTGACAGCATGATGTGAGACCAGAAGAGAACTAAAATGACACTCCTGGATTAATTTATTACCATTTTTAATCAAATTAACTGAATTCATTGATAAATTGATATTTCCATACCCTAAGACTTCTAATGTTGTTCATTCTTGCCAGTTGTTATGTAAAAGGCATTATTAATAATAAGTGGTTGTACAAAATCTTTGATATATATAATATATAAAGGTACACAAATGATAGAGAGACAAGATAGAGAGAATGAGAGTGAGAGCATGAGAGAAACATGAATCTTGCAGTGGCTTTAACACACTATCTTTTATACCATCCATGTATGACAAATATTATTTTGGAGGTTACATTTCATACAAGGCTTAATTGATAATGTCCTGACTGTTAAATAGAGTTAAATATTATGTTGATATATAAGACATTACCTTTGAGTTTTCTCACTTCTCCTACAGGGTGTTTAATGGCTATGATTACCCGAAATGGTCTTGCACATTAGGTTGTGTTTTCTCCATTGAAAATCTCATTATACATATATAATAATGAATAATTAGAGAATTTCATGATTTGATATCTAGTCAGTTATTAAAAATCAAACCAAAACTCAAAGTATTTCTATTATATATTCCTAGTCACGTTATAATATTAGAATTTATTACAGTTCTCAGATTGCATTTCTCAAGCCATTGCTCATAACCTATATACATCTTTTGATATGCAGCAATTATAATTCTTTGTGTTTTATTAATATTGTTGGAAATGGGTCTGATCACCTTAAGTTGTACTTTTTATAAAAATACATTCCACTTTAATAAGGACCCAGTGCTTCATTTTTAATGACTACTAAGGACCCAGTGCTTGATTTTTAATGACACAAATTAAAGAACACATTCAACTGGTCTTTAAATTGGCAAAACCAACATATTCTAAGTTAGGTTGATTAGCATTTCAATATAGGTTGCTGAGGCAAATGACATTTTCCACTGTTTTAAGACAATTTCAGTTTTCATAAACTATAAGACTGTCAGATTGTCTAAAATATATGACTTTATTCATTAAAATTCTATATACTGTATTAGAAATAGAAGTGTGCTGGTCATGTAAAGAGTAGAAAAAGTAAAGACAATTCTCATGAATGTTAGGTTTGTCTTGAAATAATTTGAAAACCATGTTAACCTCATGCTATTTACCAAATAATATATATTCATGTGTGACAGTGGTCACTTTGCTAGTATATTGTTTTAATTCTTTTGTTTTGAGAGCTAATTAATAATTCATTTGGGTTTTTTTTCTTACTAGATTGCTTGCTGTAATGAATCTCCTGACATGATAACCTACTAATTTTTACAATTATTGATAACGCTCTTACTCATTTGACACGAGAGAATGGGCCATCACTCTATAGGGAAGTTTGATTAATAATTTACAATTTGTTTTATATCAATACTTATAGATATAGGAAGATGTGGTGTGAGTGCCAATGAGACAACTCTCCATTCAAATAACAATTTATAAAAGTAAACCATTATAGGTTAATGTACGGCCTTCAACACAGAGCCTTGGCTCACACCGATTAACAAGCTATAAAGGGCCCCAAAATTACTTGTGTAAAACCATTCAAACAGGAAAACCAACAGTCTATATAAAAAAAAACAAGAAACGAGAAACACGTATAATTACATAAACAAACTTATATCCTTACCAGAAGAAAAATAAATTCACTGTACATATGAATTGAGTGTTTAAATTTTTTTTAATCTTTTTTTAAAGACTTTAAAACAAGACAAAAATCATGACAATATTAAAGTTTTGATTCAAATTTACTTGATACTTCCAAACCTAAAGACTTTTAGTTATGGCCAATCTTGGCATACATTATATTTTCATGGCATTATTCATAAAAAGTGGTTTGACAAACATTCAATTTTTCTGCTGAGTTTTTTTACAAAAGATGTATGATTACTTAGATATAGGAAGATGTGGTGTGAGTGCCAATGAGACAACTCTCCATCCATTAGTATACTAATTGATTCTGAACTGTTCGAGTTTTACGATTTCATGGTAGATTGGTTTATACTGACCTTCAATACAAGTTCATAGTATGTGCCTTTTGTTATTTGTATATTTACATCTGATTCATAATGATGTTTCACTTTTGTATTTATTATATGTTAATTTTATACATGAAGTTCATGATACCTTTTAATTTGTAACATAACTGTTTATGAATGATTTAATGCATTATAAGTATTTTCTATGTATTTTATATAATGTCAGTAGACCTGTACATGGTAGCACTAATCACTGCCCAAACATACTAACTAATATATACAACATTTATATAAACATATCCTTCATAATGGCATAATTATTTATTGTTCATAGTATAAGACATGACCTTTGTAGTATAATTTTGTTTCATTTTACACAAATCTAGAACCGTTTTCTAGGTAATGACATTTTTAAAAAAACCATTTTTAATTTTTTTTTTAACAATTTTGAGTTTTTACTTTATATATGGATAAAAGAGATGGCTCTGTGATCATGTAATTTTTTTTATCAAGAAAATTGCAAGTTTTTACATTACTATGCATATTTGAAAGGCTTGGTCCTTTTGATATACCAATTAAGTTCAATTATCAACTCTTCAAACCAATCAATTGTTTAATGCTGTAGCTCATTGCTGAAGTGAAAGTTTGTTAGTATAAAGCAAGTGCATTGTAATAAAAACATTCTTAACTTCCAATTCTAATGATTGACTGTCTGTTTGAAAAGTTGCCAAGGAACACTGGCTTGAAAAGGTGAAATCATACTGCAAACTGGTTTAATGAAAGCACCAAGCCTTTCCAATATGGACAGGAAGATAAAAAACATTCTATTCCCTGCTTTATATTCATTGTCAAGAAAAAAACTTTTTGCTTTGTTATTTTTTTGTTTTGTTAATTGTTTATTTTAAATGACATATTTAATGTGTTAATGGCGCCTTTTTTACTATTTCTTATGAGAATGGTCCAATAGTTTCATTTTACATGTTGACAGACTTTTATTTTTAAAAAGCTTTAAATTTTAGTGCTTATTTAAGATATTTATTATGTTGTCAGATATAGTGGCATCATTTAGAATGTTTACTGATTAAAGGGGCATCTTAAAATATCAAATAAAATTCATGGAATTGTATGTTGAAAATCTATGCAAGTTTAGTAGATGTTAGGCAAATATACTCATAATAGATACCAGGATTGAAATTTCCTATTCAGACAAGACATGCCTTTTAGTCTACAAATGACTCATCAGTAACACTTTCAGGAGGAGCATTGATGACCAAAAATTCCTAAACATTTTGCCAAATGCAGCTAAGATTATCTATTCCTGAAGTAGAAAAGCCTTAGTATTTCAAAAAATCAGTTTTGTAAATTTATAACTATGACCATATCAATGTTAATTCATGTCAACTAAGAAGTGCTGACTGCTACAAGCCATTTTCTAGAAGTTGTGGGTTAATATAAAGTGTGATAGTGACAAGGACAGACATGATCCCTTTATATGTCAATATCTGTACACTTGTGACAAAGTAATACCATCAATTTGTTTTCTGTGTATAACTCCATCTGTGAATGACAAATTGTTTGATTGTCACTCAAATTGTACCATTTCCAGTACATATATTTTTATTTTATCATTGTACAAATATTCTCAACTGAACAATATGACGCTAACTTTTCAACTATATTATTTGTTTTGTAAATACCATAATTGAGTTATTGTATTAGGGACACATAGTTTTATGTGTCTGATTGTATTTATACTGTTAAGTATGATTTTTATGGTATGATTTATATAAAACATTTATATAGATAAAATTAATAAAACATTGATACAGAAATAGAGTGTCATATATTTCTTTGTTATTAGATGCATTATTATTTGTGGGAAACCAATTTCTCTAGTTTTCACTAGTAAAAGAGGGACGATAGATACCAGAGTGACATTCAAACTCAAAAATCGAAAATCTACTGACAACACCATGGCTAAAAAAGATAAAGACAGATAGACAAACAATAGTACATAAAACGCTACATAAAAAACTAAAGACTAAGCAATACGAAACCCACCAAAAACTAGGGTTGATCTCGGGTGCTCTGGAAGTGTAATCAGATCCTGCTTCACATGTGGCACCTGTCATGTTGTTCATGTGAGTACAAACCCGATAACAAGTCTACACATTCGTGAAAAGGAAATTGGATTATGAATATAATTTACGAAGCTATAATTTCAACTTCACCATTTCGAACTCTTAATTTAATAGTTTTCTTGTGATTAGCAACCCTCCATCAAGGATATCATGATAGTATATGTATAGTTTAACATAGGCATATCTGTAAAGTCTTACCGACTTGAGATTAAAAAAAGAAAGATGTGATAAGAGTGCCAATGACACCAACTCTCTAAATAAATGACAATATATAAAAAGTGAAAAATTATAGGAGTCTGTTGTTAAGTGTTTTCGTTTGTTGATGATGTTTTGTCAAGAACTTCTAAATAACTACACATTTTTAAATTTTTGGCTTTTATTTCAAGTATCACAAAGCTTTTGTTGTAAAATGTGATCTAGGTTCTTGAAAATAAGAGCACTGTCAAAGAAGATATCAGAAATAAAGAGAAAATTAATTCTGAACCTGCTGTTATAAAACATCGAATCATTTCCAATTAGTTCTTTCTCCTGTAGAACTCTTATTCCTTGTCCGTGTTTGGCTTTACTTATGTTTTTCTTCTTCTTCTGTAAATGAGTTCGCTAACGTTTGTTTTAGGATTTTATATGATCAATAGTTTTGTCTAAATCATCACGAGAGTATCTTATATTCAATATATTGAAAATACGCATATATTGCAGAATATTTTGACACAGTTTCTGAGTTCATCTCAAGTTTGTTGACCATTAAGGAATATTTGTGTCACAGACGACCATATATATATTCCAATTATCGTAACATCACCCCCGTCTTTTTTTACCTGGATTGCGACATCTTTCAGAACACCTGAAATCATGGCGTTCCGATGCTCAGTCTTTCGTTTCTATGTTGTGTTCTGTGGATTCATTTGTCTTGTCCGCGTCATTTGTTTTTTGCCTTTGCGTTGCATCAACTAATGTACCACTAGCCTGTCAAAACTGTTTGAGTTCGAACTTGGCAGGTACGCTCGCCTCATTCTTAATTGACAAGGGTTGCCAATTTTCCCTCCGAATTTAGGTGGTTTTCAGCTTTCTCCACCAATAAAAACTGACCGCCACAAATAAGCCAATATTGTGGAAAGTTGCCATGGCATTTACCATTTACCACCAATCAATCAATTAATCAATCATTGATGTACAAAACTTACGCAATAATTGTCATGATAGAATAAGGAAACGAAAAGAGACAACAATTCAACCAGACAGCAAAAAACAGTCCACGGTCACCATGATCTTATAAGCTAGCATGTACTAGCAATCAATTGTGAGACTTGTATTGGTTCCATAGTGAAGTAGGCTATTGTATTTTTTATTTTATTTTTGTATAGAAAATGAAATTGAAGTTTTGAAATGAATTCTTATATTGTAAGTTGAAGTTGAAGGGTTGTTTGTAGTTATTATTTTCTAACTGAATATATACCACAATCAAGAGGTTCTCAAAGCTTCAGTATTAGCATAACAGTTCAATATATAAATTTTACTGACAAACAAAAACATATTAGTAAAAAAGGATAAACATTTATATTCAAATAGACCTTTCCTATAATTCCTTACGGTTTCACTTTTCATGGAAGATATTTACAATACATAACGTTTATATCACACATTTCATAGATGTAGTCGAATTATTTCATTATACATGCCTCCATTGCTTTTATTCGTATCATGTTAAGAACATAGAGTCATTCGTATTGAATAAATAAGAAAAGTCTTCAAAAAACCAGTGGCGGATCCAGGGGGGGGGGGGGGGGTCCGGGGGTACGCACCCCCCCTTTATTTTTGCCGATCAATGCATTTGTATCGGGACATATGTTTTGCACCCCCCCCCCCCCCTTTGCCCTGGGTGCCCTGGGTTAGCACCCCCCCCTTTCGAAAATTCCTGCATCCGCCCCTGAAAACAATTCCATTTACAGTGTTTTGAAATATTTGCAGAATAGCTTTCTGATCTGATCAAGGAATGAAGTAGTCAACATGTTACAAACACTTTTTTTTAGTTAATAATTCGTGCTGTTTCTAATCTGTATTTGCCTACCACCTATACTAAGGCCTAATGACCGTCCTTATTTTTACTTCATACTTTGACTGTTGTACCACTTTATTTTATTTTATATTTATCTCATATTATGTCTATGTTTTTGAGCTTTTGGGTTTGCCATTTGCTTAGGAACTTTCTGTGTAGAATTTTACCGCGGGTTTCATTATTTCTTTATTGTTTTACACATAAATTGTCAGTATTAACATACTGAAAAGAGAGGTATATTACATTAACAAAGCGTGTTCTCAATTATGTTATGGTAAACTTAGATATAAGTTCCTTAAAAAAACTACAATCACTTTTAAATAAATTCATTGAATACACTATACATTTTATAATACTGACTTGACTCCTGTCATAATAAAAATTAATCATACACAATATAATAACAAAGTCAAAATGATAATTTAAATCTGTTCGAAAACTATTACTGATAAATACCACTCGATCATTCGAAATAATTTAGTAAACGTTCAATAAAATTTAAATGTGTTATCGAAGTTTCGTTTGTACTAAAATATAAGTAACACCATGAAATATGTAACTAGAGGCTCTAAAGAGCCTGTGTCGCTCACCTTGGTCTTTATGAATATTAAACAAAGGAAGAGGATGGATTCATGACAAAATTGTGTTTTGGTGATGGTGATGTGTTTGTACATCTTACTTTACTGATCATTCATACTGCTTAAAATTATCTCCATCTATAATGAACTTGGCCCAATAGTTTCAGTGAAAAATGTTAAAAAAAATTTACAAATTTTATGAAAATTGTTAAAAATTGACTATAAAGGACAATAACTCCATAGGGGGTCAATTGACCATTTCAGTCACTTTGACTTATTTGTAAATCTTACTTTGCTGAGCATTATTGCTGTTTACAGTTTATCTCTATATATAATAGTATTCAAGATAATAACCAAATACAGCAAAATTTCCTTAAAACTAACAATTCAGGATCAGCAACCCAACAACGGGTTGTCCGATTCATCCGAAAATTTCAGAGCAGATAAATCTTGACCTGATAAACACCTTTACTCCAGATTTTGTCTAAATGCTTTGGTTTTTATGTTTTAAGCCAAAAACTGCATTTTACCCCTATGTTCTATTTTTAGCGATGGCGGCCATTTTGGTTCGACGGCGAAGTCACCGCACACATTTTTGAAACTACATACCTGAAAGATGGTTGTGGCCAAGTTTGGATTGATTTGGCCAAGCAGTTTCAGAGGAGAAGATTTTTGTAAAAAAATTACTAAGATTTACGAAAAAATGGTTAAAAATTGACTATTAAGGGCAATAACTCCTAAACGGGTCAATTGACCATTGTGGTCATTTTGACTTATTTGTAAATCTTATTTTGCTGAACATTATTGCTGTGTACAGTTTAAATCTATCTATAATAATATTCAAGATAATAACCAAAAACCGCAAAATTTCGTTAAAATTACTAATTCTGGGGCAGCATCCCAAAACTGGGTTGTCAGATTCATCTGAAAATTTCAGGGCAGGTAGATCTTGACCTGATAAACAATTTCACCCCTGTCAGATTTACTATAAATGCTTTGGTTTTTGAGTTATAAGCCAAAAACTGCATTTTACCCCAGATTCTATTTTTAGCCATGACAGCCATATTGATTGGATGGCCGGGTCACCGGACACATTTTTGAAACTACATACCCCACAGATGGTTGTGGCCAAGTTTGGATTGATTTGGCCAAGTAGTTTCACAGGAGAAGATTTTTGTAAAAGATAACTAAGATTTACGAAAAATGGTTAAAAATTGACTATAAAGGGCAATAACTCCTAAACGGGTCAATTGACCATTGTGGTCATTTTGACTTATTTGTAAATCTTATTTTGCTGAACATTATTGCTGTGTACAGTTTATCTCTATCTATAATAATATTCAAGATAATAACCAAAAACAGCAAAATTTCGTTAAAATTACTAATTCTGGGGCAGCATCCCAAAACTGGGTTGTCAGATTCATCTGAAAATTTCAGGGCAGGTAGATCTTGACCTGATAAACAATTTCATCCCGTCAGATTTACTATAAATGCTTTGGTTTTTGAGTTATAAGCCAAAACTTGCATTTTACCCCAGATTCTATTTTTAGCCATGACAGCCATATTGATTGGATGGCCGGGTCACCGGACACATTTTTGAAACTACATACCCCACAGATGGTTGTGGCCAAGTTTGGATTGATTTGGCCAAGTAGTTTCACAGGAGAAGATTTTTGTAAAAGATAACTAAGATTTACGAAAAATGGTTAAAAATTGACTATAAAGGGCAATAACTCCTAAAGGGGTCAACTGACCATTTCGGTCATGTTGACTTATTTGTAAACCTTACTTTGCTGAACATTATTGCTGTTTACAGTTTATCTCTATCTTTAATAATATTCAAGATAATACCCAAAAACAGCAAAATTTCCTTAGAATTACTAATTCAGGGGGAGCAACCCAACAACAGGTTATCCGATTTATCTGAAAATTTCAGGGCAGATTGATTTTGACCTGTTTAACAATTTAACCCCTTGTCAGATTTGCTCTAAATGCTTTGATTTTTGAGTTATAAGCCAAAAACTGCATTTTACCCCTATGTTCTATTTTTAGCCATGGCGGCCATCTTGGATGGTTGGCCGGGTCACCGAACACATTTTTTAAACTAGATACCCCAATGATGGTTATGGCCAAGTTTGGTGCAATTTGGCCCAGTAGTTTCAGAGGAGAAGATTTTTGTAAAAGTTAACGACGCCAGGCGACGACGGACGACAGACGACGGACGACGGACGACGGACGCCAAGTGATGGGAAAAGCTCACTTGGCCCTTTGGGCCAGGTGAGCTAATAAAAAAGAAACTTATGATTATTTCTTGTGGGATGAGGAAAAACAGTGTTTTCGTGAAAACTAATTTTCGTGGATATACAAAAGATCACATGGACATTTGAGTCCTTGGTTTACATTTGTTCAAAAAAGCCGCCAAAATTGATATCTCGTGAATTATAATGAAACCCACAGTATAAATATTTACATCAAAATAAATAAAATAATATTTACAAGTTGACGAGTCTGTCTGAAGCGACAATAAGTCTATTATTAACATTAATGTAGTCATTATGAAAAAAACAATAGTTATGTAATTGTTCACAAATTATATCACAATTGTATAAAACACCAGTTTATATAACATTCCGGAATTACTTGTTATTTTTATCAATAGGCCATGATTTATCTCCAAAGTTCACAAAATTGTCCACCTTTACTACATAAATTTCACATTTGGTCTTCTGGTTCCGCTTTGTTATGAGATATCTGAGCGGAAACAGGTGCATTGGTAACTTCAATAAGTGTATGCTCATTTCTTTGGCAGTATGACGAAGTATTAATATATTGTTCACGGTTATTTGCTTGACGTGATATATCGTTATCAATATCTTCTTTTTCTCTCAATGGTTGAAGTTCGACAGCACTAGAATCCCCCTCACACCATTGTTCTTTGTTGATGTAGGGGCTTTTTTCACGGTCGATATCCTCATTTAACTTATTCTGATCAATCGAATGAGACGGAGCTTGCACCATTTTCGTATAGCGTGACAATATGTCGTTATCAATATCTTCTTTTACACTCAATGGTTGAAGTTCGCCAGCACTAGAATTCTCTTCACACCACTGATTTTTGTTGATGTAGGGGCTTTTGTCACGATCAATATTTGCATTTAACTTATTCTGATCAATCGAATGAGACGGAGCTTGCTCCATTTTTGTATAGCGTGACAATATGTCGTTATCAATATCTTCTTTAACTTTCAATGGTTGAAGTTCGACAGCACTAAAATTATCTTCACACCACTGTTTTTTGTTGATGATGGGGCTTTTTTCACGGTCGAAATCCTCATTTAACTTATTCTGATTAATCGGATGAGATGGAGCTTGCTCCATTTTTGTATAGTCTGACGGTTCACCACTCATTTTTAGATAGCCATTGTATCCAAACGCTCCTTTGCTCGATTCACCTTCTGTCTTGTCTGCATCCACCATTTTTAAGTAATTAGAGGTATATAAATTCAAGTAATACTGAAAATATAGATACTACTTAAAGGTATGCAAAGTTTATATACACATATCATATTATGCATGTAGATTTATAATTGAAATCGCAAACATGAGAAAACTTAATACCTATAAATTCTCCCGTTTATAGAAAGGAAGTTTTGTGATGTCATTATTGAAAAACAAGATAGGATGTGGGTGAAATTCTCCGTAGAAGAGTCAAGTAATAAATTAACAATAATATATATTAATAAGAATAAGCTACAAAATATAGAAAAAATAAATTTGAGTTTTGTTTGTTTGTTTGTTCAATCACAACTGAAAGTGATATAATAAAATAATAATAAGCTTTAAACAGCCAATTTAGTTCAATTTTGTCAAAATTAGCTAAGAGTTAATAGTTGATGAATTATTCACTTGCAAGTAAGTCTACGTTTACTGTCAACACCGAGGTTGTGAGACCTATTAGCACAAGTGCCAAGTGCGCCCGACTCCAAACTTAATTGACTAGGATTGTCAGTTTTCATACTCCGGCTTCCTCCTCAAATAAAAATGACAGCCTCGAAATAGCACATTAGTGTTATATACGAAGACCAATCAACCAATTGATTACAATAATAGTTTAGTAAATCTCGTTTATATTCAAATGTTGAAGTATGTATTTGATAAAGAGCTGAAAAAGTAAGGGATGTTTACATTTGATTTGGTCTCAAATATACACTATAATCAAAATAATCAGTTTGTATTTAAGAGTATATTAAACACTTTACAGAAGAAAAAAAGCTTGCTATTTTTTCTATTTAGATTCTACCTAAATTGAGTAAGATTTGTACTGCTGTGAATTAATGAAATATGAATACACTCTTTTTCATCATTGTACTGTTGTTCACTCCATTTTGCGGATAACTTGTTGTTAAAGAGTGTATGTTCTTGGTGTCTGATTAGATGCAAAAGATTTTAAACGCATGTCAACTCATCATTTAATTTTGCATCTGTGCGAGATAGGTATAGACTAATGTAGAACAATGCATTCAATTACTCTGTACTATTACAATGGTATAATTCATGACATCTATGTAAACTCTGATAACTGACAACATGAATTTTGAGGGACGTTTACACTTGTACTTGGAAGAAAGTATACCTGTTTAACATTACCCTCTAAGAGATCTCCCATTAAACCGGCTAACTGTGTAAAAGATGGTCTCTCATCTGGTTCTGTTCGCCATGTTGCTTTCATGACTTTATACCTAAATACCGAGATCGATTTATTGAAATTTACATGAGCCAAATTTAAGATATTATAGACTATTCAGAAAAGTAAAAAGATATTTGTTCTTCCTAAGTATCAAATGAAATAAGAATATTCAAAAGGGGGTAAACAGATGGTTTAGAGTTTTTGCAGTTCAAGTAAATCCAATAATACATTCATTGTATAACTTTATTTTTGAATATCTGACTGAAAATAGATTACAATTTCAGATGAAAATTATTACTAGTTGTAATTCCAATTGAAAGCCTTTCATAACAACGGAAATAATGAACAACGATATGTGTTATTTCAACCTAGAAGAAAATTACTCTTTTTTCTTTTAATTGTTCATATTTGACTTCTGTATGACAGTCGCATAAAATTCCATTATATTGATATGAATGTGTGATCAAATAAAGACAACATTAGTATACCGCTGTTCAAAAGTCGATTAAGAGAAAACAAATCCGGGTTACGAACTCAAACCGAGGGAAACACATCAACTACATGTATAAGAGGAAAACAACGAAACAACAGAAAAACTGCAGTGCAACAAAAACAAACGACAATGCAACACATACAGAATAGAACTATAAGATAATTACATCAATTTTCCCGACTTAGTGCAGTACATTTTAAGAAAAAAATGGTGGGTTGAACCTGGTTTTGTGGCTAACCAAACCTAGCTCTTTTATGGCAATGTTAAATACGACTCTAAAATGACAACATTACATGACAGGAGTCCAGTTCAAATAAATGCAAGAACTTTCAGAACAGAGAAAAACACAAAGAAACAATACAATAGTACATTTCAACATGCTAACCATAGAATACAAACAAGCACGTGAAACAACATAGGACAGCACATAAAACAACACAACAGAACCACGCATTGTCTGTCACACGACTGAATCAACGCCACAAAAGTGACGTCACAGGTAAATTACTAAACATTTGATATAGTTCAAGAGCAGGTTTTTAATTATGTTATTTGATGTATTATATAACAATTACATGAATATTAATATAGAATTGTGTTAGTAATTAGATAATTTATTGTATTATCAAGCTATGTCGGTATTTCTTTTAAATCTAGTCAAACAAATAAATCGTGTACGTTAAGTTACTTTGAACTACAAACGATAAAACAATAGATTAACATGTCAAAAATAAGGGTACAGTAGTCAAGACATATTAAGACAAACAATTATGTCAACAAAGAAATCCAAAACGGCATATAGCCAAAGCTCATAAATAAAAACAAAAGACAAGAATACAAAAAATTACCAGGCGCAATATTGCAATGACAACATGTATAAGTACCGAGCCACGTCAAATGAATATTACCAAAAAATCTTTATTCTAATTGTTTTACTGTTTTGTTGACTTATTTGTCTTTTCGTTTTTCTATGACATGGTCAGTTAATCTTCGACTTATGAGCTTTGAATGCCCCCCTTGTTTCTTATGGAAAGTTATGACCTTTGATTCGTACATAAGAGATATAACCTTTCAAAAACTCGAGAGTAATTACAATCTTTCCATGTAATAAACCATATGTTATAAGAGGGATTACTACAAAGTATTCAGATCAAGATAAGATAATAATAGTTATCAAAAGTACCAGGGTTATAATTTAGAACGCCAGACGCGCGTGTCGTCTACGTGAGACTCATCAGTGACGCTCATATCATAATAGTTATAAAGCCAAACAAGTACAAAGTTGAAGAGCATTGAGAATTCAAAATTCCAAAAGAATTGAGAATGGAAATGGGGAATGTGTTAAAGAAAACACAAACCGATCATGGAGGAGAAAAAAGCCGAAGGCCACCAATGGGTTGTCGATACTTCCTCCAGATTTTCCCTATAGAAACGTGTGTACTAGTTCAATGATAGTAGACGTCTTACTAGACTCCAAAAAATGAACTAAAACTGTAAATCATTCAAGACTAACAAAGGACAATAGACTTACAATTCATCTGATGAATATTCTGGTTTCTCCATAACATAACCATCCTGCAGCAGGTTTACAAATTTTTCGTTGATTTCTATTCCTGGGTAAGGTGTACCACCTATCAAAAAATCAGTTCTAAATAGTTATGTACTACAAATGTTGCAGTTATCTGGTTTCAAAACTTAATCATGATGCATAATATTGAATGAGGGGTCTGCTTCATGCAAGAAATAGGTAGCAGGTCACAACCATAAGAAAACAAATATATTCATCAATTTAATGAAAATGCATTATCATACATGAATATAAACAAAATAGTAATGTAATTATAAGTTACCCTTTTATGATAAACATTTGATCAAAACTTACCTAATGAAAATATTTCCCATAGGAACACACCATAGGACCATCTAAAAGATAAAATCATATTAAGTTATATTTTGAATAATTCATGTTTTAAAATGTCCAATGCAAAAATCTTATAAAAATACCCCTACCCAACAAGTGCCGGAAAAAATAAATTTCTTAGGTCCCTCGATTGAAAGTATTTAGTCACGCAATATTTTCAGTTATCCTGTGGGTCATTATTAGTTGTGTAAATTTTGATGTGTTAACGGTTACTTATACATTACTTTTAGTGATGTAGATTTGATGTGTTGAAGTTTACTTTCACGTCACTTTAAGTTGTGTAGATTTGATGTGTTAAAGGTTACTTTCACGTCACTTTAAGTTGTGTAGATTTGATGTGGTAAAGGTTACTTTCACGTCACTTTTAGTTATGTAGATTTGATGTTGGAAACGGTTACTTTCACGTCACCTTTATTGATGTAGATTTGATGTGTTTTAAAGAAGTTACTTTAACGTCACTTTTAGTTGTGTAGATTTGATGTTGGAAACGGTTATTTTCACGTCACCTTTATTGATGTAGATTTGATGTTGGAAACGGTTACTTTCACGTCACTTTTAGTTGTGTAGATTTGATGTTGGAAACGGTTACTTTCACGTCACCTTTATTGATGTAGATTTGATGTATTTTAAAGAAGTTACTTTAACGTCACTTTTAGTGGTGTAGATTTGATGTTTTACGGTTAATGTCACATTATTTAGTGATGTGTTAAAGGTAACTTACACATCACTTTTAGTGGTGTAAATTTGATGTGTCAAAGACTCAATTGCCATCCATTTTACAGGAACTGGTCCCTGAAATTATTCATTCAATCACATTTTCTGACAACACTGGCAACAAAAAGCAACACAATTTTAAAAGAATATTTCTTAATGAGCTATATAATTGAATTTGTATATGTTTTTCAATAGAAACTGTTAAATAAGGTTATTCAACGTTAAACATCTCCAATTGTTCAGCCTTCTTAAATTGTGCCACAAGCTTTAGACAGGAGTGGATCTTCTCAAGTGACTGATGACAGTATTCTAACAGCAATAAATAAGGAAAAAACATATTTTCAGTTTTTCAAGAAATAATAAAAAAAAAAAAATTAAACATCAGTAACTCTTCACAAATTTAAAGACTTGCAGTCTACTTCACTCACATATCATACGCTAAAAGAGTGAACATCCTTTTCTTCTTCGAAAAAACATTGTAGCATCTATGTTTGCTTAATTGAAACAAAATATGCAACGTTGTGTGCATGCATTTTGCTCACATTTAAACTTAACCTATATCCAGGAACTAGAACAAAAATTGTCAAAATAAAAAAAAAACAAATCCAGTTCTTATAAAGAAATTGAAAATTGAAAATTGACAAATATGCACCATAATCAAAACTTACATCTCCTTTTTTACGATACTCGGGATTCTTATAACAGTCTTTAGCAAGACCAAAATCACAGATTTTCACAACATTATCTTGTGCTAACAGGACATTCCTAGCTGCCAAATCTCTGTGAATGTACTGAAATAAAAGTTAAAACTAATAATGTGCCTAAATGTTAATTACGTGTCATGTCCTGAATTTTCCAGTGTTGTATTCTCATGTTGTAAGATATATTTAAACAAAAGTGTGTTAACCAAGTTTCAAATTTAGTCTTAACAGAAATATTACTTTTTCATTTTTATCTTATTTCAAGATAATAACTAAATCGCTGATTATAGTTAAGTATGTTGTCCATTTAAATGTTGTCACCTTTTTAAAAGTCAAGTATTCCATTCCTCTTGCAACTTGGAAAGCCCAGCAAATTAGATTGTTCGTGGTCAAAAGAGGACCATTTTCATCCTCTAGAGGTCCGTTATTCAGATTATCTGGTAATTTATTGTCTTTGGGATCCTTAAACGTTTCCTTCTTTTGAATCAGGTAGTTACGAAGATTTCCAAAATGGCAGTATTCAATAATCACCATTAGTTCACCTTGAAAGTGCCAAACAACACATTTGTAAGAAGAGCAAGAGTTATCCGGATAGCAAGACTAATACTGTGTTTGTTACATTTCAATGTTGTGTTTTTGTTATGTTCTCTTATATTTGATGTGTTCCCGCAGTTTTAGTTTGTAACCCGGACTTGTTTTTTTTCTCAATCGATTTTTTGAATTTCAAACAGCGGTATACTACTGTTGCCTTTATTTAATACTCTCATGTAGATGCATATCATTGTTTCAGTGACAACGTTTAAGGTTTGAATACTGTACATGAAGAGATTTAGATATGATACTAACTACAATATGTTCCATATCCGTTTTTATATGACTGGTATTCCGCTGATAATCTTTTACTGATAGCAATGTATATGTCAAAGGTCAAAATTACATCAAATTCCAATAAGATATCCACAAACAACAAAAGTTCGGTACAAAAAGTTCTATGGCAACAAAGAAATGTACCTGCTACCAAGCAAACAAGGTTTAACTACTAGTATCAGAGTAGTCAAACGTCCATTGTTAATATCACACCAATAATGCACCAAGAAACTAAGTTTGGTCACTCTAAGTTTTAAACACAGTTTTGCCTTGGACATGATTCTGACAACGTATTACTATCAGAGGTGTAAAAATTAAGGTCATAGTGACCTTTTTTTGTATTGCCTTTCAATGAATTGACCATAATACAAGTTTGGATAATCTTTATGCTATTGTTATACCTCGTATAAACGAATCAGACAAGGTCTAAATATCGATGTTAACATGACAGAGGTCAAGTCAAATTGAGAATTGAAACGGGGAATGTGTCAAAAAGACAACCTGTGTAAAGAGCAGAAAGCAGCCTAAAGTCAGCTTCTAATGGTATTATACATACCAAGTTCTGCGGTACAATAACATGATTGTTGTAAAAAATAATGTACATGTATAATTAGACTATCGTCTTAAACACTCTTAGTCTATATAGAATGGTAATGGTAAATACTATGGAATTCACTTACCATATTTGATTTCTTTTGTCACGGCACCCAATAAATTTACAATGTTAAGATGCTGACCAAGATGTATCATTATCTTCAGCTCTGACATCAAAGCCATCATCTGTTCTTTATCTGTACAATCTGGCAACATGAATTGAATAAAAATGATACAAAAATGAACTTAGATGCAGAAGTTTATCGAATACTATAATTTCCCTTTTATAAATAGCAATTAGTCATATTTTTACAGGATATACTTCTCTTCTGATTGTAATGCTGTTTAGCATTTACTATATTTTAGATCCTTGGATTTTTTGGAAGATAGACGGTAGTTTAATAATCTTCCTAACTATCTTAGTCTAAGAAATCAGCCATGGGGGAAGCGAAATTTGAAATTAAAAGCGATTTGAAATTGAACTAAAGTCAATTGAAAGATATTTAGTATGTTTATAATTCCAAGCAGAATATCTCAGATTATTTCTGAAAAAAATTGATCCAAATGTCGATCTTAAAAAGTTTGAGTCTCGGATAAAGAACAAAAATTTGCTTCAACAAATTAGCAGATTTGTTGTGCTGATATTTAGAGTAAAACTATTGCTTCTCTTTCATAATAAGCAATTATTTTATATTTTCTCAAAGACTTATACTTGTATACTTTGTTTTGCATGGAAAGTTAAAATTAAATAATAGTCGATTGAAGGATATTGATTTTGTTTAAAAAATCAAACAGAATATTTCAGAGATTATTTCGGAAAACGAATTTGACCCAAATATTGATCTTATTATTTTATAATTTTATGAATAAAATACGTGTTTCAGTCGTGTATCACAATCTCTGGATGGCTATGTCGTAGAGTTGTCACTTGTTTAGCCGTACATGTCAAATTAATATCATATATTGTGTTGCAACTGTAGATGCTACTGACGAGACATTGTAACAAAAGTCTGCCAAAAGCTGAATTTTTTATTCAGTCTAAGTGTTTGAGTGGTCTAGAGTGCTGAACATAGTGTAATCAATTTTATCTCGATATCATAATAGCATGACGAATGACAAACAAATGTTTGCTCCCGCAGATTTAATAGTGGTGTGCTGATATATTTATACTTAGGTAAATACATACATAGTATCAGTTAAGAAAATGTAATTTTACTGGGAAGATACTCATTGGATATGACAAATCTCAATAACCACCCTGCTAAGTGAAAGTTTACATAGTTTAATGTCTACCTTTAGCCATTTTTACGGCAACTGTTGAACCTATTTCATTTTCAAGTATACCAATAGCTTCTGCTTTAATGACACGACCAAAATTTCCCTGACCTAATACCATACCTAAAATTATAATAAAATATATAAGCTTTTCTTGAAAATGTATTACTGCTCTCAATAACAAATAAATTGTATTAATGGTATGGTTGATTTTCTTAAATTTTTTAAATAGCGTTTACTCTTATAACTTTTACGTTTTTGATGGGTTTCATGTTGTTCATTCTTTAGTTTTTACAGTGTTTGATTGACTTATCGGTCTTTTCGTTGTCTTTTGGGTTGTTGTTTTACGATGGCGTGTTCAGGTTTTTTTTCTACTTTCGAATGTCCACTTGGCTTCTCCCGTCTCTTTTTTGCACTTATTTTTTTAATTCGTCGTTGGGTATTTTGTAAGTGGTCATATATGTGTTTTGTTTGAATCAAGCCACATGATGTTGGAATCAATTCTCTTTACATCTATCAAAACCTTTATCAAACTTATTTGATATACCATGTGGTGTGCTATAGGGATACTCTTTACAACGATATACTTTCAACATACTATTACTTTTACTTCTATTTAACACCAATATAATAGTTAAACCCTTTGTTACACATTTTAAAAATATCATGATTCTTCGGCCGCCATGTATACATTTTTAACACATATGATTACGATATATACTGAAAGCATCAATTTAATTCTAACAAGTGTTTAAATAAACGTTAAATCAGCAGACAGAAATAACTTGTATCAGTTTAATTTTCAAAATCATACGTATACTATCAATGAGTATCCGTAAACATATAATAAATCAAGACAACAGTAGTTGATCGCTGTTCAAAATTCATAAATCGATTGAGAAAAAGACAAATCCGGGTTACAAACTAAAACTAAAGGAAATGCATCATATATAAGAGGAGAACTACGACACAACAGAAACACAACATTAAGATGTAACACACACAGAAACGAACTATAATATAACATTGGCCATTTTCTTGAATTGGTAAAGGACATTCTAAAAAGAAAATGGTGGGTTGAAGCTGGTTCTGTGGCATGCCAAACCTTCCGCTTTTATGGCAATGTTAACATAACAACATTACATGACAGGACTACAATAGAAATAAATGGAAGAACATATAGGACAAAGAAACACACGGATACATGTAGTAGCTAACAAAAGGTTTAAAATTTAACACGCCAGTCACGCGCCTCACCCACACAAGACCCACACAAGACCCACCAGCGACGCAAAGATGACAAAAGCCAAAATAAGCACAAAACCGAATAGCACCGAGGAACAAAATCTCAAAAAAGTTGTGCCAAACACGATTAAGGTTTTCTGCCCGAGATAAGAACATCCTTATTATTTAGAATAATTCACACTATCTTATGTTATACTTTTGTGCCTTTAACAGGTTTAAATTTTCAAAAAGCTTCCGTATACTTTTAAAAGCATCAAATCACTTATAATGAGCATAGTTAAATTGATATTTCCAAAAACTTCAGATTCATTTGACTTATCACAAATTGGTTTATATTAGATTTTGTCTGCTTACCCTGTGTGAGCCTCTTTTTTGGGAACTCCCATTTTGCATTATAGGGTAAACAGGATGTTTGTTCATTAATAGGTATATCTGGAATATAGTCTCCACTTGGATGCATCAATGTCCTCTCCAATTCTTCATGCTGAAAAAAGCAATTGAATGAAACAAAATTGTCATACTAATGAAATAAGAGAATGTATCTCTTTTTATACCATTGTATCTATGATGAGTTTATCTATGATATTGACTGGTATTTATCAACAGTTCTTTTGAATGTTTTGTTCACATCACACATCGTTGTCTTCATAATGAAATTCTATGTGATTTTGATACAAACGAGAGGTTTAGCTAGCTTTGTAACCAGGATTAATCAATCGTTGTGTACCTAAGAAAATGCCTGTACCAAATCAGGAATATAGCATTTATTATCCATTCGTTTGATGTGTTACCGCTTTTGATTTCGCATTTGATAAGGGATTTTCCGTTTTAAATTTTCCTCGGAGTTCGGTACATACAGGCAACAGTAGTATACCGCTGTTCTAAATACATAAATCGATTGAAAAAAAAAAAAATTGAGGGAAACGCATCAAATATAAGAGGAGAACTACGACACAACAGAAACACAACATTAAGATGAACACACACAGAAACAAACTATAATATAACAATGGCAATTTTCCTAACTTGGTAAAGGACATTTAACGAAAAAAATGGTGGGTTGAACCTGGTTTTGTGGCAAAACCCGTTTTTTTATTTCATTCTTTAAAACCTTTAAGCAGCGTACATTGTGTATGCCTTATTGATGACTTGCCAGTGCTACGGCGTTTATTTTTGAATTCTTTATTTATTTAAAGAGGATTGCCAACAGCCAGAGGCTACGTGTGGGTCTCCTCTACGGCTACGGCGTTACGCTTGTAAAGTAAACACGTTACCAACACTACAAGTGTAATGACTAACCAGTTCAACAGTTTAACGCTTGTAAAGTACACACATTATCAACACTACAAGTTTAAAGACTTACCAGTGCAACAGTCTTACGCTTGTAAAGTACAAGCATTACCAATACTACAAGTGTAATGGCTTACCATTGTTACAGCCTTACGCTTGTAAAGTACAAACATTACCAATACTACAAGTGTAATGGCTTACCATTGTTACAGCCTTACGCTTGTAAAGTACACACGTTACCAACACTATAAGTATAATGACTGCTACTGCTGCTGCAACCACCACAGATACAATTATTTTGATGTCATGTGTCTTTAACGGTACTGAATGCTCTTCGCCTAAAAAGAATCATATCTATATAGCAAATGTTTCCCACATAGTATATATATTACAAATTTGCAATTATCTGGTTCATTTGTCTTATGTTACAGAACGTTAACAATTGTTTGTAAAATTTCATTAGACAAAGATGTTTTTGGCGTATTAAAGACCAAACAGCCTATTGTTTATGCGCATCAACTAACGCAACTTGGTAGTGACATAAAAGCTCTATGACGTTGTATCTAGCAATGAAAAAACGTCAAATTATAACGTCCTATTTCGCGTTTTTCACAAATTCCAACATGGTGTACGCTTAAAAATACGTCTCCCAAGAAAAGAGGAATTAAACGTTGCGCTGATATCTTGTGGAAATTTAATACAAATGGACACAAAAGATACTACACTATATTTAACCTTCGTTCTAATAAAAATAATAAAATATGAATTTTGATCACGACTTTTTGCATCTCATTTATTTATTCTTTCACATGCGTATAAATTTTGTCTTATATTTGCGCCGATCTGCATTTCATTTGTTTTCATTCTTTCACTTGGGTAGATTTTGTCTTTCATTTGCGCCGATTGTGTACAGGTTACCGGGGTTATTAGATTGGTGAGAGTTATTTTTATGTCCAATTTATGTTTTCTGGTCTGTGCGTCCGTTTGTCCGTTCGTTCGTCCGTCCGTCCAGCTTCAGGTTAAAGTTTTTGGTCAAGGTAGTTTTTTTATGAAGTTGAAACTTAGTACACATGTTCCGTATGATTTGATCCTTCTTTTTTTAATGTCTTTTTTTAAAACTTTCAAAAATTGAATATTCAGAAGGTCAGGTCGATAAAAAATTATTCTTAGAAGTTTTGACATACTTGCAACGTATGCATGTAATTGATATCTGAATGATTCTCGTAAAATAATGTCCGATCTTGCAATGAAGTTAAAATTTATTTATACTGCTTGTTTGACAAAATCTCATAATAAAAATAAAATTATGACAAAAGGTCATTGTCGTTTGTCATTTGTTTCATTTCAAATTGTCTTAAGAAGAAATGATAAACATGTCGGCTGAGTCTGACTGAAACTTACAGCTAATTTCCTAATTTATGAAGATCAACACTTTGGTTAGCTTGCTTGCTTTGTTTGTATATTTTGTATTATTATATTTTGATAATGTCCAATTGAATTTAAATATCGTATATACAGATTTACATACCTATATATGAAGATGTCAATCTTAATTACAAAGCTTGAATAAACATTTATACAAACAAAGCAAGGAAGTCAACCAAAGTTTTACCCTACATGCATTAGGAAATTAGATGTAAGGCAAAACATATTAATCAAATTAATACTCAGCGAATATGAATTAAAATCAAAATGTTCGGTGTTTAAAACTTAATTGTTGTAAATTTAACTTATGACAAAAACAATTGCTCCAAGAATAATATCCAACATAAAATCTCTCCCTTTCATTTAGCTACGACTATGACCGGAAAGATTGAAAACATTTCGATTTTCAATGCCGGCAACAACCTTGTCTTTGTTTTAATTTCCAAAATTAGCAATTTAGATTTATAATATGTTATCCTGTTGGAGAAATCTTACTTTGTAGTTTTCAACAGAAAAATTATTTCTAAATTAATTTTTGAAAACTTTTTGTATTTTATATTTACTTTCTCGTTTATTCAAAACACGTGAGGTAGTAATAACAGGGATTGTATTTTATGATATATGTATAACGTTTTAGAATCAAAAACCGTTTAATTCATATATTACACCTATAATTTCAATTTCCTTTTATCTAATAAGAGGGACGAAAGATAAATATTCAGAAATAATGAATTCACAAACTAGATGGAATAATTTCTATACGTTCATCTTAGTCAGGAAAATATAATGGTTTAAAGATATCCGTCCATGCTTTTGTATGTCCGTCTGTCAACAGTAGCAATATATACCAAAGGGACATTCAAACCAATAAGTCTAAAATAAACTAACAACGCCATGGTTAAAAAAGGTAAAACAAGAATGTGTCCAAAATACACAGATGCCCCACTCGCACTATCATTTTCCATGTTCAAGGACCGTAAAATTCGGTAGAAAATCTAATTTGGCATTACAATTAGAAAGATTATACCATAGGGAACATGTGTACTAAGTTTCACATTGATTGGCCTTCAACTTCATCAAAAACTACCTGGACCAAAAACTTTAACCTGGAACTCGCACTTTCATTTTCTATGTTCAGTGGACCGTGCAACTGGGGTCAAAAGTCTGATTTGGCTTTAAAATTAGAAAGATCATATCATAAGCAACATGTGTACTTAGGTTCAAGTTGATTGGACTTCAGCTTCATCAAAAACTACCTTGACCAGAAACTTTAACCTGAAGCGGGACTAAAATTGGTCATGATTTATATTAAATTGTCAAGGCTATATACAAAAAGAAAAGTGGGACGAAAGATACCAAAGGGACAGTCAAACTCATAAATCTAAAACAAACTGACAACGCCATGGCTAAAAATGAAAACGACAAACAGAAAAACAATAGTACACACGACACAACATAGAAAACTAAAGAATAAACAACACGAACCCAACCAAAAACTAGGGGTGATCTCAGGTGCTCCGGAAGGGTAAGCAGATCCTGCTCCACATGTGGCACCCGTCGTGTGGCTTATGTGATTACAAATCCGGTAAATAGTCTAATTCGGTAGGTCATATTCATGAAAGGGAAGGGGATTGTAGTTACGACGTAAGGAACATATCCGATATCATTTGTGAAACGGTTATGATGTGATATTCGGTAGAAAATCTAATTTGGCATTAAAATTAGAAAGATCATACCATACGGAACATGTGTACTAAGTTTCAGATTGATTGGACTTCAACTTCATCAAAAACTACCTGGACCAAAAACTTTAACCTGGAACTCGCACTTTCATTTTCTATGTTCAGTGGACCGTGCAACTGGGGTCAAAAGTCTAATTTGGCTTTAAAATTAGAAAGATCATATCATAAGCAACATGTGTACTTAGGTTCAAGTTGATTGGACTTCAGCTTCATCAAAAACTACCTTGACCAGAAACTTTAACCTGAAGCGGGACTAAAATTGGTCATGATTTATATTAAATTGTCAAGGCTATATACAAGTTATGATGTGATATTCGGTAGAAAATCTAATTTGCCATAAAAATTAGAAAGATCATACCATAGGGAACATGTGTACTAAGTTTCAAATTGATTGGACTTCAACTTCATCAAAAACTACCTGGACCAAAAACTTTAACCTGGAACTCGTACTTTCATTTTCTATGTTCAGTGGACCGTGCAACTGGGGTCAAAAGTCTAATTTGGCTTTAAAATTAGAAAGATCATATCATAAGCAACATGTGTACTTAGTTTCAAGTTAATTTGACTTCAGCTTCATCAAAAACTACCTTGACCAGAAACTTTAACCTGAAGCGGGACAGACGGGCGAACGGACAGACAGACGAACGGACAGACGAACGAACGAACGAACAGACGGACGCACAGACCAGAAAACATAATGCACCTCTACTATTGTAAGTGGGGCATAAAAAGAGAGGGACAGACAATAGTACACAAAAAAAAGATAGAAAAAAAACTGAGCAACAAGGCTATTTCATAATTGCATAATATCGTTCAATTTGCATATGAGTTGTGTTAACCTGTTTTAAGAGCATGTTATATAAATTCCAATTGTGTGAAATGTTTGGTTGATTACATTTTATTCTTATATGATTTTGTAATATATTACTTAATATTCGCCGTAAATACATTGACCGATAGTAAGAATTTAAGGCTGTTCCAACATCCTCAGCCAAAGCTGACCCTTGTGCTGGATTTGTTTAAGCTTTTGATTTTGCCATTTGATTAGGACTTATATCTAGAAATTGACTATGAGGGTCGGTTGAAAAAAAACTTTACGACACAAGAGATGATTTCAGCTTCCTAATTCTGACCTTTTTGTTTTTTAACCAAGAGTTCCAAATGGTGAAGTTGCAATCATTACTTCGTAATTTTTAATCACGAGTTGGTTGATCGTTAGGTAATATCCGTTATACATATGGTATCGGATATGTTCTCTATGTCGTAACTGCAATCCCGTTCCCTTTTTACGAATGTAACCTACCAAGTTATACTATTTACCGGCTTAATAATAACATGAGTAACACGACTGGTGCTTCATATGAAGCATGATCTGCTTATCCTTCCAGAGCACTGGAAATCATCCCAAGTTTTTGATGGAGTATTTGTTGTTGTTGTACCCCTATTATGTAAGTTTTGTTCACGAACCATTGTCGATATAATTGAATTTGATGCGACTCTCGTACAAGTGCGAGGTTTACCGCCGCTATAAAACCAGGTTCAATCCATCATTTTCTACATTGGAGAATGCCTGTACAAAGTCAGGAAGATGACAGTTGTTGTCCATCTGTTTGATGTGTTTGTTCTTTTGATTTTGCCGATTGATTAGGGCTTTCTGTTTTGAATTTTCCTCGGAGTTCAGTATTTTTGTGATTTTTTTTTGTCGAACGTTCAGTTCTGTTTTTCTCTATGGACTTCCTCCTTTTTAAATTCACCTTGGAGTTCAATATTTTTGTAATATAGTTTTGGTATCTCGTAAGGTCTATTTTGGTCACAAAGCTCTTCAGGTTTACGAGTAATTATACCTCCTTCGCTTTAAATTTTGGCTTGGAGCGTTCCTGATACAGGTATTTTTTGAAGACCATGTTCACAGTAAACACGACGGATCTTTTAACAAGACCAAACAAGTGCTAAAACTTCTTTATCTACAGGGGTCCAATAAAACAGTGGAATCTGATTCTACTACGAAACATGACACACGTTGGGTTATAAATGATTGTTATATAAATGATTACATATTTAAATCATTCGTAGATAAAAACAAGTGACGTATGTGCCGTTACTGGGTGTGATCTTGGCATTATATTAAAGTCTCAAAACATGTTTGTGTCTCATACAAAGATAGTCAGAAGTGGAATATGGACTTATGAAAACACATAAAAGTTACAGCTTAGTGATCTAGAAACAGTTGATACAGAAACTACATTTACAGACGAAGTAAGTATACTCCCGCTAAACACATAGTTTTGCTTTTTAAACTTTTCATCTCTTTTCATTTCGTTCATTCTATTTAAAGTATCATACCAACAACTAATGTCCAGTTCATGCAAGCCACGCCCCTTCTGTTTGTTGCTTCACATGTATAAACACCTTGATGAATCCTGGAAGTTTTATTAATTCGCAAACTGAAATAACAAATCAGCAATCAATATAATACAATCAAAAATAATATCAAATACTATTATCCAGATTCGAACAGCTGAACGGTACTGATCTAACTCTTTTCTATCAATATTGCATCTGAAAACAATTTATGCATGATCTGAATTAATTATAAATTTACTGCGTTCAGGATAAATATCCTAATAAGCCCTCTAAAACTTTTGTAAAATATGTTTACATATGAAAAATATTTAGATATGCATAAAAATGTTTTAACATAAATTTGGGATATCTGATTACGCTGGTTAAAAGAAATTATAAATGAAAACTAAAAGTCAAAGGACAAACAAAAAACATTCCTTTTGAATAGATAATAATATTATTCTTAAATGTGAATTGACAATACAAACCTCTTATAATTATTTGTGAAGTATATTCCGAAGTTATTTGTATATTTTATTAATTTATTGTCTTTAAACCATCGAAAGCTGGGTTCTGGTGTTCCTACCATTTCACAATCAGCAACTTTGTAAGATATTCCCATATTGATATTAATTCTTGTGTTTTGGTCATGCTGTCCATCTACTACATGTGGTTTTACTAAACCTTAAGCAGAATTATACAGAAGTCGTTATGTAAGAACAGTATGTTTGGTTCTCAAGATAGCAAAGTATGGCATATAAGAACAAAACTGTATCGATCCAACCTGACTGTACTTCGAAAATTTGTGTAAATAATCCTATTTGTCTGAAAGTACACATATCTTACACTGAATGCTCTTTCAGAACAACGCTACATATAAAATTCTCAAAACTAACGACTGAACAACACAAACCCAACCAACAAAAACTTGTTTGATATCAGGTGCTCCGGAAAAGTACTATTAAAGTTCAATGGGATAGATGCATTGAACTAAGGCACAAATTTTGAATTATTTGAGATGACATCATCTTTATAACTATCATTTGTTTTCTTTCTAAACTCTAATAAACATCTGGGAAAAAGGTAAAATATTAAAATAAATGACATTTTCAATGAATACATTTTGGCTTGAGAATTCGAATTCAGTAGGATAACTGTATACGATATATAAAGGCATAAGACTTTTTTAAGATTATAATTTTGTGTCCATCAATGCAAATGTAAAACAATTCCGTGTTAAAATTAAAGTCGAAAATATCTCTAACTTTAATCTTTTTTTTCTGTTCTATCTGGTTCTATATGACTACTACTAACATGTTTTGTATCCTTTTTTAAGATTATAATTTTCTGTCCATCAATGCATATGCAAATTTCAGTGTGAAAGTTAAATTTGACAATACCTCTAACTTTAATCTTTCTTTCTATTCTATCTGGTTCTATCTGACCACTATTATCAGGTTTTGTAGCCAGACAAACATAGGAACCAGTATCTGATACTTGTAATGAATGAATAACCAGCTCAACTGTCAGAGAAAAAGAAGATCTGAAATGGAAATGAAACTTAAATGCTCTTAAATATAAACTAATGTATCTAGATGAAAACTTCATTTCAACAATCGTATTTTCTCTATCAGATATTATATCCAATAAAAAGCTCAATAACCATGTTCCATATATTTAACTATATTACTTTCTCTGTTTTCTTTTATATACGTTATGTTGATGTTGTCATCCTTAAACTGTTGAATTCATATGTAGTTTAACGAGTTTTACATGTACTACTGTATTTTATTGTTATGTATCGATTTATATAGTAAATGTAAGATTCATTCATCATTACCTTCCCCTAGTTATGTTGCTTCTGTTTACATTTTCTATAGGTTGCAATGTTTCCGGTTCTTCTTCTCTGTACCATAAATTCACTTTATTATATTCCCACAAGCTGGCGTAGCAGATGATTGTAATATTGTCTTCTTCAATAGTATTGGCATTAGAAATGTTTAAAGATAAACTTTCTTTCTTTTCTGCAAAAAAAGGAAGTCTTTTTATTTATATTCTGCACATTATAAACCGAGTGTTTGAAATTACAATTTCGCTAAAACATGTTAAAATAAATGTAAATATTAAAATAAATAGATTTGAGAATCACAGTACTAAGTATTATTAAAAATAGTAAGGGGCAGTAGCTGGAAAGTGGCAAGTCCTTTTGTGCACAACACTCTGGAAAAACTCAACGGCATGAACATCCTACCATCTACATATTAAGATATAACTACGAAACAACTGCCATGTAGATATAATAAACTATGGAGTATTGGTTACAATGATAAGGTAGTTGTTAGAAAGTTAAAATTTTCATTATAAAAATGAACGTGTTTATGGATAAACTAAACAGAATTAGTAATCCTTGATGTGTTTGCGTATACGATTCAGAGGTCGGTATTTTTGTGATTTAAATTTCTCCTTTACGAAGCTTTAAGTTGGTCCTAATAGACGGACAGACGGATAGACAGACTTGTAATTATATACCATCTAGACTCGTTTTGCGCGGTAGTAGAAATAATCCAAAATATGTTATGCGCTTGCCTTTAATCTTGACAATTTCGATTGGAGATGTTGTACTTCCTACTTCATTTTGAGCCCTACATCTTATTACTTCCGTCTGTTCAGCTAGATAACTTAATCGCAAACTCCTCCTTTTCAGAAACTGGACGTCTGATTTATTTTTCCATTGATGTCCCATCTGGTTATAACACATACTAATGTTACATGGTGAATACTCCATCCAGACATGTAGATCACCGGAGTCAACACATGGCACATTGCATGTTAAAGTATAATGATGTTTATATTGGTAGAAGTCCCCTGATTTATTTGACTTTATATCTACTAAAGGTTTACCTGTCAAAACAACACATTAATATATATACTTTGTCTATACATATAGACGCTAATAATGAATGATTTTTTTAAATAAACAAAGCAACTTTGTTGTTTCTCCATTCTATTTATTTTTTACTTTTTGTATTTTTATAGAAGACGTTTTAAAAATTATGTTAAATTATTATGGACCCTGGGGCAAATGAATATTCAAGATAACAAAGCTCTTATTCAAACTTTCGAATTAGATAGTTTCTTGAACATTCAAATAATGGTTATCAACATGGTTGAATGAGACACTATATTCTATATAGTTTTGCCTATTGTATAGCCACCTGATTGTGGTCGAAGACTGTATATTGTCCTCATTTTGTTTGTACATGTATGTGTCGTTGAGTTACTATCCTATTCACATATAGCTCACCTCAGATGTACTTTTAATCGTAATCTTTTGTTTAAAAAAAATTAAAACCTAACTACTGATATCTTGAAGGCTCTCACATAACCACAAATTATAACTTACATTTAACAAATTTTTTTAATGTCTTCAGCTATTAAAATGGGGCTTTCAGTTGCTTTGAAACCTTATTAATGACATCATGGTTCCCCTTAAATAACCACAAATTATTACTTACATATAACAACCAATTCAATATCTTTGGTAACTAAAATGGTGCTTTCACCTTTAACTGTGTACGTTCCAGACATATGTTTTGCCACTCTTGTGATGGAGTAGGCAGTTGTATTCCTCATAGTGCTGTAAAGTTATTACATATGTAATAGTTAAATAAGCAAATTAAAATACTGTGGATTCATTATTATCGTTGGATACTCATTTCGTAGATTTCTTGAAAACAGGCGACCCAGAAATTAAGTGTTCAACGAATTACAAGTTTTATTTAGGGTTATATGCAAAATTTTGCAAAACTACGAGATCAAAATTCCACGAAAATGCAAGTTTTCCTCCATCAATGAAATCTGGTACCAACGAAAATAAATGAATCCACAGTACTTTTTTTTGTAATTCTTAATGAAATAGTTGAAGAGTATGTTTATGTCTACAGGAAGGGGTCGTGTTGATTTTTTATAAATTGAGTAGGAACAAATCACAATTTAACTTTAACCTTTATTTCAGATCTCGTGTAAAACACGTCTGATTGTTGTTTTCTAACGGAAATTGTTTAAAATATAACAGCAGCTTAGATGATAAATAAATACTTTTTTTAGGAAAAGCGTTTATCGTACTATTCAATAACCTCTTAATATGTCTCAGCAATCCTTACTAGCATTTTTTCAAACATGGCAATCTAATTATGATAATATTTTGTTCAAATTAATTTTGTAGTTTCACAGGAGAACATCTTTCAACATGTTTTTGTATAGATATAGATAATGTTTGCCTGAGCTCATGCAATCCAATAATGGTTGATTATTCTTGATTAATCATTTAACATACGTTATAGTCTCGTTTCCGTCCACATTATGAAGCTGGTTATTCCCACGCCACCATGTTATTCTGGGAAGGAATGGATTTCCATTATAGTCAGCACTCAAGGTTATCCGTTTACCTTCTTCTGCATAAACCACTGACGAAGCAATTACTAATGATACAAAATCTGTGAAAAGTAGAATCGGGATATTATTATTCATGATATTTACGAAAAAGGTTTTATATGTTGTCAGATTTGTACTTAGTGTCTTCAGTGCCGTTTTTTGTTAGTATGTACAATTACGCAGCCACGTCCAATCTGTATTTTTGTTAATTTAATTTCTATGTGTATCCATATGATGAGTTACGCCTTTTCAACTAGTATTAGTGTTTAACTATCTCGATTAGTAAAAACTACGCCATTGATTAGAAATTATATCAAGCCAATTTATGACGGTTGCATCGCAGGTGGTCACAAAAATAATTTAACGATAGCGTAGTAACTAGATAGCTTTCATATCTTTTCGACAGCGCTTCAGAAATAGTTCTTGTCAATATGATACGCCTTTGACTATATTTCGTTAGAAGGGGTCGAAAATTACAAAAAACGGCTCCACACAGTCATGAGAAATAACGACTGAAATTGACATTTCATACAATTTACGGTCACCATAACAAACTAGTTGTCTAATACGATATGTGTAGATTTCAACTCAATAGCGACCTGTTTCTCAGTCGTAGATTTTTAGATACCAAACTAGCCGTTTCGTCTGTTAAGTTTTTAACCTTTTCTCTCTATTTTTGATTATTATCTTGATTTGGTTTTTTTAATTGATGAGATGATTTAAACATCAGAAAAAACTACTTTCAGATTAAAATGTCAATTTTTCAAATATGTGAAGGTAACGTTTATTCACTGTATACATTCTTGGTAGTTAAGCATACATAAATTAACATCTAATGATTTCAACACCTACCTACTACATGTATTACGGTGCTGACATTATTTTGTTTTCCATAATTCGTCTGCACTGTACACGTGTATGCTCCTTCGTCACTCTTTATAGCTTTTGTTACGATCAGGTTGCTGTATAAAACATCGAAGTCGACAGATTCTGACTTAACTTCTCTTATTGGATCTGTATAATGTACTCTAGCTGATCTCTGAAAAATCAAAACAAAACATGAAATGGATTTATAATTATCAGATTTGAAAAATGTATGCAATTGTTGTCAGTGTAGCAGATGATTTTTGTATGTTTCAAAACGACTTTCGTTTAAATTAAACAGAAATATTCCAAATTTCTATAAAAATTACACATATCTAAGCGTTGCTTAAAACATTCGTGTAATTTGTTCAAATTGAAATTACCAAACATATTTCCTTTCTTTGGAAATAAAATTATGTATATAAGCCTACCGATAAAATCCTTATTTTTTTCTTGCTAAAGCTATTTTCTCATAAGACGTTTAATTTATGTTCATATTAATAAGGTCGTTTTGCCTCCTCGCTAGTTTTAGTCTTTGAAACGATATTTGTATGTCTCAAATGGTAAAACTTAGGCTTTTCTTATAGATTTTGTGAACAAATAATTCTGGTTCAGACTTATCTGAATTTGACATGCAAAAATGGACGTTTTACGTACGGATGGACGGAATAACACATGGACTGCGGAATGGGCAGACGTTATTTCTTTATTTCATTTGATGAGTAGGAAAAACTGGATTTTCCTAACCTCATTCGATGAGTAGGACACAGTGGTTATTTCCTTACCTCAGATGGGTATGACCAGTTCATTGAAAATGTAGCTCCTCTATCAATATATACCCTGCACTTGATTTCAAATTCTTCACCTATCATTACTGTAGTTTTAGATGTTACTAAGGCTGGCTGTGGTACTGATGTTGATTCTAAGTGTTGTTAATAGAAATATCTAATAATTGCAATGATAGTTAAATAATAATAACCTTAACGTCTAAGAACTCCTCTAAAAATTCCGAACTAAATGACGGTAGATTATGTGGTCAAAAATGTAATGAATGATTAAAAATTTAACATTACACAGTATGAAAACCTTTACGGACACTGTCTCTTGGAAAACGAGTATAAGCTTGTTTAGTATAGACAGAAAGACGATGTCCGAAGACGCGAATGTGGCAGGGGTGAACAATAACTGGAAAAATCAATTATATCTATTACCTGGATGTTATATGCAATTACATCTTTAAAAGAGGGACGAAAGATACCAGAGGGACAGTCAAACTCATAAATCGAAAATAAATTGACAACACCATGGCTTAAAATGAAAAAAGACAAACAGACAAACAAAAGTACACATGACATAACATAGAAAAATAGAAAATAAACAACACGAACCCCACCAAAAACTAGGGGTGATCTCAGGTTAAGGTTAAGGTTTGAGACCTTACCCAATATTTTTGCATGTTTTATTCCTGTGTAAAATTTGTAAAATCAGTACATGTTTTGACGCATCCTTCACAGAACTGCAAATAATGAATCTACTCCGACTTTTATCATTACAGGAATGGTTACTCACATCTGATAATAATTTGTTTATTTAGAATGTTGAATGTCCCTTGACTTAAAATGTATAATGGTTTGCTTTTACAAATTGTGACTTGGATGGTGAATTATATCATTGGCACTCATACCACATATTCTTCTATCTTTTAACATTGAAAACATTTTATAAACAGTGAGAAATTTTACATTCATCTTGTCTGAGAAATATCTTGTTGACAATTTGGAAGATTAAATGTGGATTGTGTGGAATTTCGCTACAATTGTCATATCAATAAAAAAAAGTGTTTAAGATTTATTACTGCACTCGTGATTTAAAAGCAAGCAACAGAAATAACAATTTTCATAGTTCACGGATAAATATATGTCAAGAAGAAAACAATGTTGCTGCTCATATGTCATTCACACAACTATAATCTACATAAAAGGGAGGTAAATTCATTATACTTACTTAAATACCTTAGAACCATCATTAGTGAGTCTCCTTTCCCATCCTTAGATATTGCTTCACATTCAAATTGTCCATCAAAGAATTGGTTTGGGTAGAGCAGTATAAAACCAAGCCGTGGATCATAAGATACAGCTGTACTGTCACCGACCTCAACCTCGTTATTTCCAGCGGTATTTATCAGTTTGACAGTCGTGGATGGATCTGTTACCCGACAAGGTAAATATGTCTTTCTATAGTGGTAGATAGTTAAATTCACAAATTCTGTCCAGGTCGGTGCAAATAAATTGTTTGGATCTACAATCAAGATACATTTAGTCATGATGTATTTATGAATATTTTATTGACACGATTTTAAGTACTGTGGAATGCTCGTTTAAAAATCTACAAATTTTATATAACTGAATTTCCGTCTGGAATAGATAATTGGTCTCGTGTAAATATGAACGCAGAAGACCACCGTATTTTCGTTACGAACAAATTGAGTGTTAATTATAACTACTTTCTACACGTGGGAAATGCTAATTTATTTTCAAACACGTCCAGGGTGATTAAAATATCTTGTGTGTTCAAATAAGAACTATAAAAGAATGATGTTTGAATGTTTTCTCCTATTTTTAGACTTTGATGCATGTATGTATGTATGTATGTATGTATGTTTGTAAGTTGTTAGGAAGTGCTAAATTTGTCCTAACATTTAAAACACAGGTAATGCTAACATTATTTAATTAATGAACTTAAAATTTGATGAAAGTTTCACTGCTCAAACTACTCTAGAGTAAAATAAATGTCCTGAGTTACAATATACATTAACTCATGAGAAATCTGAAGGCTATCTTTTTCATATCATATTTATAATTGTATAATTCTAAATTTTTATTTGATGATCCCCAACCAATAACAAGAGACACGTTTTTGGGTTAAACAGAATTCATTAATAACAAACTGTTTTAGTCTGTGTCAGTGTAATTTTCAAGATTTCTAGGGTAAATCTGTTTGCAATGTTTATTTACTTTTTTTTCTGTTCATGTATTCTTATCTTTTTTAACAGATACACAACATGTGAGGGATATTGTTGATACCTCTCCTGGTTTACTGATAGTCCTAGAGGGTATTATATAAAGGCAACAGTAGTATACCCCTGTTCAAAATTCATAAATCGATAGAGAAAAAACAAATCCGGAATACAAACTAAATCTGAGGGAAACGAATCAAATATAAGAGAACTTCGACACATAGAGACACAACACCGAAATGTAACACACACAGAAACGAACTATAATGTAACAATGGCCATTGTCCTGACTTGGTACAGGGCATTTTATGAAAAATGGTGTGTTGAACCTGGTTTTGTGGCATGCCAAACCTTCCGCTTTAATGGCAGTGTTAATTATAACATTAACGACAGGATGACAATAAATAAACAGATAAATGGGAGAAAATATAGGACAGAGAAACAAACGAATAATAGCTATCAAAAGGTAACAGGTTAACAAATATTTTTATACGCCAGACGCACGCTACGTCAACACAAAACTATGTTCAGATGTAAAAAAAAATGTGAAAGCCATAACAACTACAAAGTTGAAGACCGCCGAGGACCAAAAGTTCCAAAAAGTTGTGAGGTCAATGTTATCCGCCTGGGACAAAAACATCATTATTATCAAGAATAATACATAGTTTTGCAAACAGTAAATTTTATAAAATGACCAAATAATAGATATACATGATTAAACTGAAGTGGTGACTAGCTATAGAATAAAAACGAATACATTACAAAATCACAGCCTTGTTAGCCATAGTCAATGCAACGCCCAAAGTGACATCACATTTAAATTTCTAAAACGTGTTCCAAAAATTAAGAAAGAATTTGGATGAAATTCAAGATTAGATTTGTAAGACTTATCTAACTTATATAAATGACAGTGAAAATTATAATACTAATTAATATTTAATTGTAGTAGTAATTAGATAATTAATTGTATTAACTAGCTTTGTGCTATTATGAGAGACTGCCACTTACAGAAGTCAGTACGACAATCAAATACTAACATTGTTTAATCAAAATTTACTCTTATGAAATTTTGTAAATATTTTTTTTAAGGAATCTTGTGTAGTAAATACGGGACTGTTAATGTTATTTCACAAGTTGATCTTTTTCAAAGAATAATGGAAAATAAATAGTTATGAAAATCATCCACTTAATTAACACTCAATTCATAAATCTCAAATACAAATCTGTAGCTGTTTATATTTACCGCTAATAAAGATATAAACTTTTGTCCCTAGGTTATCATTATCGCCATAGTAACATTCATATTCCCCTGTGTACGTGAAATCTGGGTTATCAACGTGATATAAAGCTCCAAAGTTCCGGTCAGTTTCGCTTTCGGTTAGTTCAACCTTTGTTATATTCAAGAGAAAAAAATCAGATTCATCCTACAAAAAAGAAAAAACAGTTAATGCATTCATTAATATTGCAGTTGGTTTAAAGCTGTATAAAATAGAGCCTTTGTTTTCTGTCTAAAGAAACTGCGATTATGAATAATATTATGTAAAACAAAAATAACTGATAACGTTTACGAACAGACCATTGGCTGAAAATGTAAGCACAGAGTCAATAACTGATAACGTTTACGAACAGACCATTTGCTGAAAATGTAAGCACAGAGTCAATAACGGTTTCAACTAATCACTTAGTGGGCAAACACATTCCTTGTCCAGCTTGTCAAGGTGAAATCCAAATTTACACATTGAAATATTTTATAACTGTTATTCGTTTATATTTCATCCCATATTATTAACATGAAATTCATCATTGAAAAATCATAATTGCCCTTTGCTCTGTCTTGATATGAAAATAATAAAATGCCGTATGATTGCAGATGAGACGACTATCCACGAAAGATCAGATGATGATGATTATAAATAATTGTGAGGCCTAAACAATGAGCGCACCAAATACCATACATCAATCTATAAAATGCCCGAATATGATAAAATGTAAAACAAGTCAGGCATAAAATTTGGTTCATCCTACAAGGAAACAAACCTCAATAATGTTATTTATTGATACAGATTTATTTTCTTTTGTGTACTGTTGTTTGTCTGTTGGTGGTGTCAATTTATCTTTTACTTAAGAATTTGAATGTCACTTTGGTATCTCTTGCTACTGCTTTAAAACGACTGGCACATTTTAGCTACGAAAAAACGAATATGGAAGGAAACAGTATAATTCCATTAATTTGTATCTGTTTATATTGTTGTCCTAAGTGGATACTTTAGAAGTTGTCAAGTTTGCATTCGTACCGTATCTCGTTATTTTATAATCTAACCTGATGAATCCGCTTAGACGTAACGTTCGCACAAAAGTATAAACAAGCATTACAGATTGTCATAGCTTTATTTGTATGCAGCATTTACTACAATAACTAATCTCACTTTTGTATTTGATGTTCAGCAATGGCAAAATTAGATGTATACAAAAATAATCTATGTACAGTAAACTTATATCTGTTGTAATACAAATTCATAAGATACGTATCCAATAAGCTTCTAGGTTCTTGAAATCATTTCCTATCCCTTCCCTATTCTTGCAACAAAACAAATGATTATGAAGTCTAATAACTTCACTCCCGTTTTTTAGTGGGGTTCGAGTTGTTTCTTATTTATTATTTATACTTGTTGATGTAAATGTCCTTTGGTTTTGTGAGTCTTGGTTTATTCCTTGGTTTGGATTGTTATTGTCTTTATCTGAAACTATAGCTACTAAACAATATGTCCTCGAACATTTACTACATTTGTACAAAATACTTACATTTACTTTACCACTACGTAAAACTTTCAGCTTTGGAGGATATGCACCATGACATTCTATAGTAAAATTGTGTCCCGTGGGTATGACGTAATCTCCAGCGTCAGTCTTATTGTAACTGGTGTATATGTCCTCAGTAGATCTTATTTTAATATCTGGAAATGCCGCTAAAAAATCATGGAACGTTAAACAAAATGAAAGTCGAATGATACCAAAGGGACATTCAAACTCATTAGTAGAAAATAAACTAAAAACGAAATGGCTTAAAACGAATAAGACAAACAGACAGACAACAGTCCATAAAACAACAACAAAACCAAAGTCTGAGCAAAACGAACCTCACCGAAAATTTGGGGATTTCAGGTGCTCCGGAATTGTAAGCAGATCCTGTTCCACATGTGGCACCCGTCGTGTTGCTCATATTAATAAGAGGCAAAAGTAGTAATGAGATGTTCAACTCTTTAAAATGTGTTACAGTGGGATAGTTATGCATCGGTTCCGTGCCTCTTTTATTATTACAGAGTAGCCAAGAAATTAACGGCAACAATCGTATCGTAGATGGCTACAGTAAACTTTTGGCTAGATATTGGCCATTTCTAATGATTTTTTCCCTTACACACTGACCTCCCTCACGGCAGTACGAAATGGTAATGTCTATCCTTTTTTTTCACTTTTCAATAGCTTTGAAATTAACAGAAATATATTATATGAATAAACAACTAGTGACTTTTATCATTAGAAACGCAATCTATCTAAATTGATGTTTGATTTTCTTTAAAACACATAAACGAAAAAAAGTAGCTAATATGTAAAAATAAGGAGATGTGGTATGGTTGCCAATGAGGCAACGTCCCATCAAAGTTCAAATGAAGTGGATGTACCCAATTTTATGCAACCGTGAGGCCTTCGACCAGGAGATAAAACCATACCGAATAGTCGGTATATAGGCTGCGACTTGAAAAGTATGAATAAATTCAGTTGCGAAAACTAACGGCCTTATTCATAACAAATTAATTTGATATATGACAGATATGAACCAACGGCAACCATTGATCTACAGGCTCCTGACTTGGGACGGACATACAATAATGTGTTGGGGTTCTTTGAAATTCAAAACGTCAATACAGACACCGTTCGTCGGTGCCAAATGAACATCACCGTTAAAATAATGAAAATTAACAAAAAGAAAAGAAAAAATTGAATCAACACTTTTGTAGTAAATGTTTGTGTAGAGCCCAGAATATGTAATGTCTATTTCGAATTTGATGCTAGTAATAAATTATACGAAGAAAATATAAATATTTGATTCCACCAGAATTTTAATAATTTCCCAATAAGATATAAATGCATGGAATACTGTGTTGAACAAACCAAATGATTTCAGCATCTTCATCAATCAAGTCCAAAATATTGCAAAACATTATTGAAATTCAAAAAAGCGAAACAAAAAGATTGAATGTTCTATAGTTTGAGCAATCATTATTCACGTTTCAATTCCTGACAATTTCCAGCATCGGCATCATGGAAAACACATGTCGGTAAGTTTGTGATATTTGTTAGTTTTGATATTTGTTAGTTTTAGCTCATCGTTTGTTAATTATCATGAAAATTTAGTGGCCTTGTATTTGTATACATTGACAGAACCGATATTAATGATCTTTTGTAAAAAGGGCCTACATATGAAAATAAGAGCATTTTTCGTGATTTCAAATGAAACAACTATCCACAAAACACGTATTGTCTTTTCAACGATTAAGATAAGAATATATTTATTATGTCAAACTCCTTGCTTTTTTCATTTTTAAAATAAAGGCTACAAAAAAGCTATAATTGCCTGTCTGGAATAAAATTGTTACAATCATTCTACTTTTGACTCAGGCAAGGCAAAATTTCAAACCATAATGTTTTTAAATCTACTCAGGTTGTTTCTGATCACCACTGAACACATTCAACTTTTTCAGAGCATCCAAATTCATAGGCTAAGATACTTACGATAATAGGTGCACTCGATTATGTTATAATGTTATAGTACATTTATTACTTGAATTAAATTCTAGAGAGATGTTATCTTCCCTTCATTGTCATATAAAAGAATAATAAGTATTATAATACTAATTTTTCTGGTAATACAGTGCACTTTTTGTAGCCTCTTGCTTCACGGGCAGTTTGTTTTAAATATAAACGGGAATCCAAAGTTTGCAGCCTTGGCAACTGAGAAATTTTTAAACAAGATTATTTTTGGAATAAACAAGTATCTATTCAAAAACATAAAGATACTTACATTTCTGACAGTTAAAACCATCCCATCCTTGAGCACATCCACTTGAACACTTTCCATTGACACTTTCACAAGCCTCACTTTGGTCTTCACAATGACATTCATATTCACAGTTGTTCCCAAACCGTCCAGCTGCACAGTCTAGCATAATGTATATTGATGGTGAATTAATGTGTATTTTATATCAAAGATTTCCACTATTTGGACATGTTATACCCTTTAACGCTTTGAAATGATAAAAGATTAAATGTTAACAGTAAACATTTTTAGCAATTTTTAAACAAGTAATGTATAGAATGTGTTACCATGATTAAAATGTATCAAGTCTGAATAAGGTAGATTGATGGTGAAGTCTTTTATATCATACTTAACACCATGCAATCACGGGGGGTAACTTCGATATTTTTTTGGTAGGGGTGTGCCATTTTTGCCACAAAAAAACGTACCCATTTTAATATAACATTCACTGAAATTCAGTACCTATAGTTATATAAATATTTAAGAAAGAATGATCTATACTTACATACAATATTTAAAATATGACCTCAAAACGTTATTGAAGATCAAATCAGGAGACAAATTTTCGGGGTTCATTTGGGAACTTATTTGAAAGGTGAACTTTCAAATGAACTGATTTAATTTAATATAATAATTGACCATTAATAATGTAAGATTCTCAATAGCATATTTATATATGATATGTAGATCCAGGAACATATATGTTAAATATACTGTAATCCCAGGTAGATCATACCCCAAATCAATATACATTTATCAAACGTAAATGCATTTTAATATAGGATGTCATTAAAAAGGAGGGTCATTCTTATATAAAATCTTGCAAAATTATGACCCATATTTTTGGCACATCCCCGTATACTCAATAATAGGAAGTTAAGATTGAAAACTTACTTGCAATATTTATATTAACATCATAACCTTGTAAAGTTTATATGCAACAGTACGACACAAAACAATACATATATATTGAATACGTGTGTGCTATTGTACAAAAGCACATATTATTACATACACCTACGTTGTGTTTAAAGCATCACATGCTATACAAGCTAAGTGTCGGATGAAGCTTTAGCTCTGCTACTTTTTATATACGTACTGCAATTATTTATATTACAATAGTCAAATCTATTGGTTTCGTTGGTCGTGTAACACCAAGGACGATGCGAGTCCGGTGTAGTTCGGCAGAAGTTTTCCGGCCACGTCTGATCTGGAAAATCTGTAACTTTATAATGATGGGGATGGGGGTTCTGGGTTTCCCATCTTTGACACGTGTCATTATATTCTGTCACTGTGTCTTTTCCCATATACTCTTTGGCTTGTCCATTATAAAAACAATTGTTAGCTGTTAAAGATGTACAAAAATAACATGGTACAATATAAGTTAAAAACTTATATATACAAGTTAAAAATAATAAAGTTAAAAACTTAAATACTAACCACATCCTAATTATTATTCCATACGAAAATAAAACTTTCGCATTTCGGCATAGAATTTTAAATTGCTATGTTAATCCCCTGCTAATAAATGCAACTGCTGTTAAATAAATTCTGAAATCCCGCTGCATATATTGCTTTATTGCAAATTAAAAATGAAATGTACTTTACATTACCAATGTGTTCATTGGCAGTACTCATTGCGATTTAATTACTCACTGATTATTATTCCTAATTAATTTAAATTCTTTTTCTAATTTTACACAAAGAAAAATCAAGAACAGCAAATTCGTATTCCCTTTTTCCCATTTTTCAAGCTTTACTAAATAAAAGTGTCTCCTTATTCATTTTCTACGATTACTTTTTTGTCACTAAGAACAAATTTGAACTATTACATATTAAGATGATGATATAGAAATGATTTTCACCATGATATGATACATTTTTGAATTGATGTCAAAATCGAGTCTCATGCAACAAACTAAATGTTACCAACATGAGGTGAAATGTATATCGATTATAGGTGTAAAATCGGAACACCATACGAAAGTATTTGAGACGTGATGCAAAGGATTTTCATTTAACTTCATTCATTGACAATCGGAACTACTTACAAAGCTGACATCGTTTTCCCCAAAATCCATGCGCACACCTTCCTCCAGGACATTCTCCAGTCTCCTTGTTGCATACTTGGTCCCCGTGACATCGACATCGGAAATTACAGCTATAACCAAACGTTCCATCTGTACATACTTCTGACAAGCTGGACAAGTCAATTTCTGTCAAATAAATTATAAATATTATTTCACACAAGGCTTTACGTGAAAAAAACTAAACAAAACAATACGTTTTTTCTTTTTCCAAATACAACAGAGACTGTTTGGTTATAAATGGGTTAACCAAAATATTGATAATGCTGGCATATTATGTCGTCTATTCTGCCGTTTGTAAGGGGCACTGTCAAATTCGTGTTTATAGATTTGATTCAAATTCTCATATTTGATTTATAACAATGTAAAACATTTAAACAAATTATAAAAAAAAACAATTCGGAGCATGGGATCGATCATATGTAGCCTCGTTTCGTATGTATTTTAGTCTAGACCCCATTTAACTGATTATAGATTAACGACAAATAAGCGATATAAACATAAATATAGACTGCAAACTTTGATTTCCCGAGGTCTGTGTAGTTGTATATGATAATATATAAAATGGGGTGTTTTTTGTCGATCGAATCAGTTAATCAAGTTATTTACCTTTGTTTCACTTTCAATGCTGACATTCTATTCCTTTAAGTGATTGAACACACACAGTTCATGCGATATCCATCTCTAGCCTTTAGTTAAATTTAAGTCTACATGAATACGGGTTCCATAAAGTCGAATAATATTAAATAATATTCGACTAGTACAGCAGGTTTTGAAAGCTACGTGTAAAGTGATTTAAAATGATGCTATGGGAATATTTTCCTTAGGTACCAAATTTAAAATATATTTCTACTGGCTGTATTATTCTCGTCTCATTTCTTTTGCTTAAATATCACCCATCGACTTATGGTCATAACCTCGGTTACAACTTGAATCCGCGAGTACGTAACAACCTTAACCATGTTAACATGTACAAGATCTATTTATGCCATCAATAGATGTCTACGTAAGAAAACATTTAACAAGTACCGAACTCGTAATAGATGAATTTCTTCCAACTGACAAAATTAACAGCTTTCTATCAACGGATCCAATGAAATGTAACTGCAATTTTGATACGGCCATCAAAATGTTGACGGGACGTTTCATGGTATACAAATGACCTGCGTCCGTCTGTCTGTCCATCCGGCGTTAACATGTTGCACCATAACTTGAGAACAACTTATCCAAATTTCATGAAACTGAAGATAGTTGTTTCTTATGATGGTCAAACAATCTGTATACTTTTTAGAGAAAATAAGATAAAAACTTTTTCAGAAATAGGGGTGTGGTTTTTTTTTTTAACATTCCGCGTCGTATCTCAAAAACGATTTATGATTATTGCTCAAAACTTTTCACACTTCTTAAAAATATTAATCTCAAGATCTGTATAGATATTGTGATGATTCACAATTCTATTTAAGAGTTATCGAGTTTTTTGTTAAATAAAGGGGGTTCACATGGCTAGCCGTATCTCAGAAATTTCACACACTTGTTAGTTATATTAATCTCAGGGTCTTTATACTTTTGTGTGATGATTCTTTATTTTGTTTATGGAGGGTCTTTTTTTTAAATAAGGTGTGTTTCTCACATTTCGTGTCGTATCTCGGAACCTATTTATGATTATCGCATACAACTTCACGGACTTGTTATTTCATATCAACCTGAAGATCTGTTTACTTTTTCGTGATGTGGTTTTTTTTTCCATTCATTTCAGAGTTATTGAGCGTTTTTTTTTTGTTTTTTTTTTTTGGTAAAAAAAAAGGGGGATTCACATTTCGCTAGAGGTACAACCAAACATCAAAACCAAATCTTTATATATATGAAATAATTTACTAAAGGTTTAAGTAATTTATGGTACGAAACCACTGACTATCAATTAACCAGTAATGCATAGAATACCTTCGTTAAATCACAATACATTGATCATTTCAAACCTATAGCCTTTTATTTAAATTACAGGAATTACAAAGAGCCTTTATTGAACAACCGGTATGTTTGCACAAAATTGATACAATGCAAAACAATAGTTGTCTTTATATAGTCTCTCACATGTAAAATTTGCTCCGGTTTTAAATATTTTTATTAACTTAACGGAACCCAAAGCATTCAAATAATTTGAATATGCCAATGCGTATAAAAATATCGTTGATTTACCATTATATATCCCCCTTTAAATGACCTCAACACAAAATTGTTGACAACGTCGGAAATAGCATACCTACATCTTGCCTTATGGATACTTTTAAGGGAGACAAACATTATCGAGTAATGATGTTGCTTAGAATCATACACTTCTAGAAATGTACTTATTATGGTAAAAGCTGACTCTGTACAATACTAAGACCACAGTGATGCAGCAATAACTAGAATTCTCCAAATATCGGATGCTAAACGTGTTTAATCTACCAAGAGTGATCCTGGTCCCCTTTTGGACACATTTGAGGAATTGTTTACCTGTTCAGCCTTTACATCCATAGACTGTGATACTTACGTTTCTGACAGTTTAAACCATGCCACTCTTCAGCACATCCACTGGAACACTTTCCACTGACGCTTCCACAAGCCTCGCTTTGATCTGCACAATGACATTCATATTCGCAGTTGTACCCAAACAGTCCAGCTGGACAGGCTAGAAGAAAGTATATTTAGGATACAAATAAGGTGTATTATATATCAAAGACATCCTCTAACTGGACATGTGATAGATACCCTTTGGTGCTTGAAATTATTGAAATTGTAATGTTAAAAGTTTAAGTGACTTAAAAACAAATTTTAAGTAAATATGTAAATTTATTTGTAATTATTTCATTTTTCAAGATGAAACATGTGAAATTACATAATACAGTATTAGACGCAAAGTATTAAAACTTAATTAACACTTGTAAGATTGATTAAATCATAATGGTAAAATAAATATAAATATTACAATTGATTTTGTTAATTAAATGCTGCTTCTAACAATTGCCACTTCTGATTCATTTTTATTTTTTGTGTAGGTTTTTTTTCAGACTACCGTTATTAATACAGCTGTGCAATTGTGAGTCTACTTTCTGGCGCGTCTGGCATATTAAACTATAAGCCTGGTTCCTTAGATAACTATATTCTAGTAAACTATACTATAAAGGCATTGATTAAAGGCTGTCTCTGCGTTTCACAAAACAAATTGACATGGGGTCTGTCTGACGGAACTTAACTTGTTTTAAATATTAATTCTATGTTTATACTGACATCATAACTCAGTATATTTTATATACAGCAAAAGGCACAGACAATGTTTATGTAAGTAATAATTAATAAACTCACATCAATCTACGTATTGCTTAAGCATCATATATTATACAAATTCTTAAGTGCTGAGTAAAGCTTTTGTTTTATATACGTACTGCAATTATTTATATTACAATGTTCCCATCCCCTGTCATTGTCGGTCGTGTAACACCAGGGTCGAGGAAAATCCTTGGCAGTTCGGCAGAAATTTTCCGGCATCGTCCCATCCGGAAAATTTACCTCTGTATAAAAATGAAATTGCTCTACCCATTTCTTACAGGTGTAATTGTTGTAAGACACTGCTACTGTTCCCATATAGTTGTCGGCTTCTCCATTATAAAAACAGTTGTTTGCTGTAAATAGATGTACAAAACTTATGAACATATAATATAAGTTATTTAACTTAAATACTAACAAAATTTTAATCATTATTCTATAAGTTTGTATCACATTTCGGCATAAGATTTTAATTTTTGTTTTTGTTGGTCAAACGACGGTATATGCAATTACTTTTTTGTTAAGAATATAACTTTGAAAATTGTATATAATTATGTATGGTTTTATCGCAATTCTAAAATGACATATAAATTTAGTGTAGGATAACAGTACATACTGTGTTTTCATTGCTACATTGTCAAGACAATTCCAAGTTTTCTTCAAAATTTCTTTGATTTCCCAATCAAACATCTTCGTAATAGAAAAAAGTTAAATCACAAAAATACTGAACTCCAAGGAAAATTCAAAACGGAAAGTCCCTAATTAAATATCAAAATCAAAAGCGAATGGATAACAACTGTCATATTCCTGACTTGGTACAGGCATTTTCTGATGAAGAAATGGTGAACTGAACTTGGTTTTATAGCTAGCTAAACCTCTTACTTGTATGACAGTTGCATCAAATTCATTTTTATGAACAACGATGCAACATTCACCTTCCCGTAACCTTTTGGTTTGATATTCAATTAATTTTGAAGCTTTGCGAAAAGGAAAAATTAGCAAAATGGAAAAGAAATGAATTTTCATCATGGTGTAATACGTATATATTATGATGTAAAAATTGATATCCATACAAACAAAATGTTACTGACAGGATTTGAAATGTCAATCGAGGATGTGCTTACCATTTGAACACCATATCAAAGAGGTTGAGGCGTCAAGAAAATGATGTGCATTAACCAACGGGAACTACTTACAAAGCTGACATCGTGTTCCCCAAAATTCCTCCGCACACCTTCCCCCAGGACATTCTCCTGTCTTCTTGTTGCATACTTGGTCCTCGTGACATCGACATTGGAAATTACATCTATAACCAAAAGTTCCATCCGGACATACTTCTGGCAAGCGAGGCAAGTCTAATTCTGTCGATTTAAATATAAGATGTTGGGATTTATTATGTATGTTGGCGTTTGTTTTTGTTGCATTTCAGTGTTTTCCTCTTATAATTGATGTGTTTTCCACGGTTTTAGTTTGAGACCCGGATTTGTTTTCGCTTAATCGATTATAACTATAGAACAGCGGTATACTGCTGTTGTCTTTCTTTATAAAACAAATACTGAAAACGAGACTAAAGAATGCGCATTTTCTTTATTCAAATAAAATTGAAAAAAGCGGGTAAAGAAATAATAAGGTTTTTTGGTACATCATGGAGTATATGGTTAGGGTTAATGCTATTGACGACGGTATTGATATAATAAGGCTTAAGATATCGTGTATGAAGATTATTTCATTTATTTTTATTAATGCACTGCTCGCCTCAGAGATTATCATCAACTTGACATCGAAATAAACATAACCTTTCTCGAATTTTCCGTCAATAAAATGTGAACATTTTAAGGTTCAGGCTTACTATTTCATTCTACAAATTGTTTGCTCCTCAGTACTCCGTTGTTTTATTGTTTTACCGTCATGGACAGTCAAAAAAAAGACATGACTTTTGCAATGCCAAAATAAAAGTATCGACAGGCAGTAGGGTAGTAAGGAGTTAACCTTTGAAGAAATAAGTATCTATACTATTAAATGAGAAGACCTCATGTTGAGTGTCACTCCTCTTCCTCCCACGATAAGTTAATTATCATTATCTCTGTGTTCTATGGTTAACATGCATAGTCGCATTTGTAATCCATTCTTATGATAATTCAGATTGAGTGAATTTTTAGAGTAAATCGACAAAAAAAGTGTCATACCACCAATTAAAAGTCCCTATCTGTTCAACCAAATTTTACAATTTTCACAGCTTTCTAAATATTTTACCTTAAGTTTAACTTCATAGAAACCAAGTATATCCTGAATCGTACATGTATCAGCTTTCTACATGCCAATTTTCAACAGATGTTTAAAATCCTATAAAATAAATAAAGGTCTTCCGAATAGAGGTACCACTAAAAATAACCCCTGGTTTTCAGGAAATCTTAAATTAGTATACTATGGAGTGCATTAATCCTCAATTTTGAATGCAAACTCATAAACAAGTAAATTTTAGCTCAAAATGTCGTAATATATTTCTCTTTCACCAAAAGTTTCATTTCTGCCAATTTGTTGGTTAGTTTAAGTAAACAATGACATCAAATGCACTATTTTTTGTCCTAGTAGGCCTACTTTCACATACGTTCTAAATTTGAGGGAGTAATTGGTGGTATGATACCAAAAGGTGTCCGGATATTGATTCCGTCATCAGACTGACTTTTAGTCATAGATAAGACTTCCGGTTTGAAACATGCACAAGAACAACCAATCATATGATAGATAACAAAAATGAAAAATGAATAAACCAATCAGAGCGTTCTCCATATCATGGTGTTTAAGCCGCAATAACCACAACTATTATACCTCCTTAGAGAGGACAATTATTTTTCACGTTTGTCTACATGTAAACTACGATTATACTAATTTAATATATAGAGATTCTCTGTATTCTGTGTACTGTTTTCTTTGAAATGTTTACTATTTACGGGGTCATACCAGTTGCATATATATTAAAATAAGTAAAACATGTGGAAACAAGAATGTGTCCATAGTACACGGATATCACTTCGGCACTATATTTATTAAGTTTCGAGTTGATTTGACTTCAACTTCATCAAAAACTACCTCGAGCAAAACTTTAACCTGAAGCGGGACAGACGAACGAACGAACGAACGCACGGATGCACAGACTAGAAAACATAATGCCCATATATGGGGCATAGAAATTTAATATTGAAAGTGAAAGTAGTGATTTGGCAGAAATGAAATTTGGGTAGAGATTAGAGGGAGGTAGGACCTCTTTCGGGACGTCGGGGTCGGGTGTTTTTAAGCTCGGGATTTGGGGATTGATCCTTAAGGGATCCGGGAATATATTTTTCGATTTGGGGATTTCGGGATATGAATTTCTTTAAATTTTGCATTTCGGGATTTCATGTTTTTAAGCCCGGGATTTCAGGATCAGGACCCCTCCGACCACCCCTCAAATTAGCCTTAGTCGGTCTTAGTCATTTATGCAAGATTCATATCCTACCATAAGCATGTTAATAAGGCTGTCAAAAGAAAAAGCACTGATGGATTGTCCTAGAAGCATATTTTATTAGACTAATAATGGTCTATAAGCAGTTACATTTGTTCCATGTTTGAAGCGGTGCAAATATTTAATTTAATTTGACTTTCACCAAAAAATTCATTGTAGCAAAGGGGAAACATAAGTTTGGTCTGAGGCCAGAAACACGAAAATAATTGAATTTAATAGAGAGGCATAAAAGCAGTTACATTTATTTCATGTTTGAAGCGGTGCAAATTTTTATTTAATTTGACTTTAACCAAAAGATGCATTGTAGCAAAGGAGAAGAATAATTGTGGTCTGAGGCCAGAAACACGAAATAATTGAATTTAACAGAAAGGAAACAAATATCGGTCTTTGAAAAATGGGAGAGGGCTTTTGATACCTTTTATGAAATTCTCCATACATAATATCTTTTACAAACAGTTCACAAGCTGTATATGCCCGAGATTTCGCGGGTGTTTTCTATTAATGTTATATATATAGAGAGAGAGTACTAGTCATATATATATATATATATATATATATATATATAGAAAATGAACGTGGATGTGTATTTAAACATCAACAACAACAAAAAAATATTTGAAGAATACAAATTGAGTGATGTTTTAATTTGCTGATGACAAAACTTATGTGTGTGGCAATGTAAACAATATTCAAAGATCTAATTACAACGTTGGTACGATATCTTTACTATTAATAACTTTGTTTCAACGTTCGATGAGTTTACACGGATCACATAATCAGTTCTATCTTTTACTTAGCAATGGCTCATTGTAACTATTTGCATATTCAATACAAAAAAGTGTTTTTTAAACTTTTTCATTAAATTTTCATTCTTCATGTGAAATAAGGAAGTATATATCTTTAGACTTATAGTTCTGAACTTTCTTCTAACATGATTTCTTTCTATTTTTGAATTCTATTGTTGTTCATACCAATCCCTGATATTCAGTTAAACGTATTTTTGTGGTATTTATAAAAACAAAAATTAGACGTGCTCCAGACTTCTTTTAATCACGTCATATGTTGCCTAAAATCGTCTTAATTTCAATATATTAGTTGTGCTTTTAAATTTTGAATGTCTGTGTTATTGCTACCAAATTTGCACCTGAGACCACCCCATGTTATAATGAGTTCTTGTTGCTCAGTCTAATGTTTTCTATGTAGTGGGTTTTTTTTAATATATTTGTCGCCTTTCGTTTAAAACAGTGCCTTTGTCAATTTTTTCGACATATCAAAACTTAGACTGGTTAGCATTAAGCATTTCATTTGCTTTTGCTGTTAAAATTTTTTCCGTATATTTAGTTCCATTTTTCTGGAAAATATACTGTTTCCTCTCCTTTTTTATGTCTACATTTGTATCCTTATACTACTTTTATTTTTTCTGATTTAACGAATATCGTCTGGAAATTGTTTGGTTTTAAGTATGTCCTTATTTTGTTTGCTAATTATTCATGAAGTGTTTATATGTGACATTGATTTTTTTTTTTTTTTTTTTTTTGTAGTCGTGGAATTTCGCAAACGGCTGCTGCTGGAATTTGTTTGGGTCCCCATTCTCTGGGCTCAGTCAAGTTCAAATTTGAAAATCATTTTTAATGTTGTGTTTCTGTTGTGTCGTAGTTCTCCTCTTATATTTGATGCGTTTCCTCAGTTTTAGTTTGTAGCCCGGATTTGTTTTGTTTTTCTCAATCGATTTATGAATTTCGGACAGAGGTATACTACTGTTGCCTTTATTTAATTCAACTTTTATATGTTCGTCTTTTTTGTTCATGAACTGTTTCAATAGTATTTTTCCACGTGCTACGTCCAACCAGGTATGCTATTTGACTTTGTTGACAATAAAGTCTAGTTTACAAATGTACCATATATAAATTCATTTAATTCAATTCCGTAGACAGTCTTGAAAATTGATTTCTGACTTTAGCTATCATTTTTTGTTTTGAATTCATTTTCTGTAGAAACGGTTTGAAACCTATCTCCAATAACATCTTTGGCGTATGTATCATTTTTTATACTACTTACATCTCCATTTTAAGTTTCAAATAATTGACAATTTAGTGTATGTTGTATGCCTATTTTACCACTGAGCCCAGAGTTCCAAATGTTGAAGTTGAAATCATCCCTTCCCAAATTTTACGGACGCCATCACGAGTTGGTTGACCGTCATGGAATAACCGTTTCACAGATGATATAGGTTATGTTCCTTACGTCGTAACTACAATCCCCTTCCCTTTCATGAATGTGACCTACCGAATGAGACTTTTTACTGTTATAGCATGAGCAACACGACGGGTGCCACATGTGGACCAGGATATGCTTACCCTTCCGGAGCACCTGATATCACCCCCAGCTTTTTTGGTTGGGTTCGTGTTGCTTATTCTTTAGTTTTATATGTTGAGTCATGCGTACTATTATTTGTCTGTTTGTCTTTTTCATTGTTAGCCATGGCGTTGTCAGTTTATTTTCGATTTATGAGTGTGACTGTCCCTCTGGTATCTTTCGTCCCTCTTTTGTTATAGAATGGTTTGTCTAAGAGTATATACCGCGGTTTGGTTCGAGTGAGTCTATGACATTCGCGTTATACATGTGTTTCGTATACAATTCGAAGTTTCTATTTCTCTTTCACGTTTTAAAGTTTTTGGTTTTTTTTCTCATTCCCATGATTACATTCGCTTATTTCATATCGAAGTAAGAATGTCGTGTGTTGATTCCGGAAAAAATCACTTTGGTTTTAAAATTGACTATGAATGAGGTAGCAATACACAGTTAGGAAAAAAACCTTAGAATTGACACTCTTATATTTTTTTTTTATTCACCAAATATGCTTGTGACATTGTTACTTCAAGAAACCAAGCTTTTCTTGATGTATCCTGTAATATTCCACTGATTCCCCAGATTAGTATTCAGCTGCTGATATATATGTATGTACACATTTCTTGAAATACAATTGTACAACATTTTTATGCATTCTGTTTTAATCTATTTAATCGTCTATTCTTCTTTTTAGTTATTTCAGTAATGGATTAAATTTCATTGTTATATTATCGTTATATCTTTTAAAGTATTCTTGAACAAAAATTTGATAAACATCTAAATTTGTCAATTTTTGATTAGATACATAATATGATTTGTATAAAGAAAAACCTTAAGTTGTTAGGAAATAATTCAGACCAAATTAATTTTTGGCAATATTTGTATATCCGAAGACTTATTGCTTTAACGATACTCTAAAATTTTAATTCAATTTTATCATAATCTCATAAATACATTTCTATTTTTTTTTTCAAAACATCGACAAGAAATAAAAAGTGGTTATATTCTTCCACTTCGTTACATCCATTACAAAGACCGTCATTCTTCTGTTTCCATTTAAACAATACGTGTTTGAACTGTACCAAATCAGGAGAATGACCATTGTTATATTATAGTTCGTTTCTGTGTGTGTTACATTTTAGTGTCGGGTTTCTGTTGTGGTGTCGTAGTTCCCTTTTATATTTGATGTGCTTCCCTCAGTTTTAGTTTGTAACCCGGAATTTTGTTTTTTCTCAGTCGATTTATGAATTTTGAACAGCGGTATACTACTGTTGCCTTTATTTGTTAATAATATGAATTGTAAAAGTTTCCATCTATATATTTTGAACTTATTCTCTTCTAAATAATGAAAAATGAAAAAATTGTTGGTTAATACTAGGTTTCTCATTATTTTGTAAAATACGCATCCATTTGCTAACACTAATTGAGGGTTCAGTTTTCTCTTTACAAATTAACTTATATAATATATTTGTTGAAAAGCTTGCAGCCTAAATGTAATTACCTTTTCCAGATCAGTTTCTTTCTCGGAATAATGACAATACTTGTAATAGAACACTCAGAATATTTTGACATATGAAGCCAGTCTTTTGGGATGTTTTTTTTTAAATATTTATTTCTGCTATTCAATTATTCTTGCAGTCTAAATTTTGCAAAATAAAATGTTGAGATAGATAACCAGTGTCATCTATAATATCATTGACAAATATCAAGTTACTTATATTTTTTAACCCCCTTCCTTCACTTCCTTTCTAACAAATAACGCTTTATATTTGTATTATGCATGTGTATATTTATGGAAAGGAAAGCTTCCATAAATTTGATTTCTAATAGTTATAATGGTGAAATAGTTTTTGTTTTGTGAAAACATGTCAACAATCTATGTATTTGATACATAATATGACAGAAAGGGAGGTGAAAATGTCACAAAAGTCTCCAAAATATGGTTCAGAGGATAATTTAAATCAATTAGAGTAAAACCATAGGTACTTATCTATCAAAGGGTTAATAAAATCATATCCAATTCACCTCGTTTTCCATAAAATTGAATTGAAAAGATCAAGGGTCAAATCTCTAAAAACAAATAACACTACAATAATGTCTTGACCTATTGATGGTACGGATATAACAATACGGACTGCCAATCAGAAAAATGGCCTATATAACATAATGAAAACAATCTAAATGTTCATATAAACCCACTTCGAAGGCTATATTATTCTTCGACTATCTAAACATCAATTGTATTCCACAAAAACGTTCGTATTTAAAAAAAAAATCACAATGACTAAAATGCGAAACTAAACTTCTAATTGTGTATTGGTACCTAAAGTTTTCGTTCATTAAACAAGGGGAAACGCATGCATGGGCACATAGAAGATCCAGGTGTGTAAATTGTAGAACTATTGTTTGTATATAAGTATAACACAAATCAAGAAATATAGGGAAAAGGAAGCGTTCATTTTCTACCCATAATATTTAGTTCTATTAGTGAGAGGAATTTTTATGCATCACAGCAATTGATTTGTTCGTATATCTTATTTATTCATCGGGTGACTTAAGATCCGATCTAAATATTCACACGCTTCACGTCACAATAGGGGTAATTTGTTCAGGGATTTTTATTGATAAATTTTACCTTATTCTTTATGAAGAAAAACTTTCTGAACGTATGATTAAGTATTTTTGGAGTGCACCTGATATATGAGAGCGTATCCGTCAGTGAGACCGGAATGAAATCATGATAGTAGGTCATGAAATTAACAGTGAAGTATTCAATAATTCAGTCAAGTTGAAAGTGAAGTGTTGAATCGATATTCTGTACCAGGACAAGAATATGACATTTGTTTTCCATTCGTTTGATGTGTTTAATTATAGTTTCATTTTGTTAAAGGACTTTCCGTTTCGAATTTCCTTAAAATTCGCTGTTTTTGTTATTTTACTTTTTTAAGCCGCAAGGTCAAGCGCTAAAGTGGTCAAAAATTAATTTAATTTTGTTCTCATTTTATTATTAGGTTGTGTTTGCATCAGATATACATATCATTTTATCTGGTATTCATAGTTGACATATTGATTTATTTAAAAAATCAGTTCTTGAGTGTAAAGCATCACATTATCTAGCATGTCAATCTATTGTTATCAAAATTCATTACTTCAAATAAGCTTAGTAAATATGGGTAACTAAGTCCTTATAATTGAATAAATTAAGGGGAAGGGGGACGTCGTCTTTCGATGTAAATATTCCTTATATTTTGTTACTATGGATTCATTTATTTTCGTGGGTACCAATTTCTGTTGATTAAGGAAAACTTACATGTTCATGGATATATAATTTGGTGGTTGTGCCGGAGTCCGCACAAAAGCATTAAGAATTTGTTGGTCGTTGAACATTCGTTTGAGTGGGAAATTGTTTAAACGTTAATTAAGCTCAAATTTAAAATTGTTTGCTAGCCCCTCTTTGTGATTAATGTAAGGTAACTCTGATTAATTTCACCAACATTTCATCATTGCGGGGAGATAATTTTCATATATAGTCTCTTTCATAAAAATTCAAATGCTAAATATAGGTTCTAATCATAATTTCCCACTAAAACATTGGACTTAAGTTTAAAGTTTCTGTAATAAAGTGCAAGTTGGTGGTCTGTTTTTAAGTTTGTGCGTGTGTTCATCTTGTGTGTGTTTGTGTTAGGGTGTCACAGCATTTATGCTTTTGTCTTTAAGGAATGAATTTGTGCAACTGTATAAATGAAATGTGTCTGCTTCATTTGAATTCTGACATAATTATATACACCATATAAAAACAATAAATGCTTTTACAAGTAGCAGGACCAATGCCGTTACTTCCCATGCACGCGTTCTAATTTTGAGGTGTTGGCAGTGTTTAATGACCTTGGCAGGCTATACAGCCTTTGCACGGTCAGTTCTTTTTTGTAACTAAATGATATTTAAGAAAATACGATGGAGTCTTTATATTGGTATATAATAACTCTAAACGTTTCAAAACAAATTAATAAAATTATATGTACACATCAATGTATTTTATAAACTAATAACAAAAACTGAATGATATTGAATTTAAAAAGTTTGTAATTATTTAAAATTAAATAAAATAACTAAACGTAAATATACAATTATGAACCTGTTCAAGGGAGAAATACTTCCATAGTTTCAATTGACTTTTTCGAATTGCAACATAGTACAAAGGAATGTCATTCTTATATATAAGTAGATAAATATTATGAAATTATTGTTATTAAAACAGCCCTCTCTGGCGTGTGGTATTGCACATTACTCTTTTTTGTTATTTATTATTATACGATAATTATCTGTGCTTGTGATATATGAGTGTTAATGGAAGAGTAGTTCCTGCATATCGTTAAACAGGAAAATAACACTACATGCTTATCTTGAGAAATTATCGAGACTTTAGTGATTTTGTCGTTTATCAGATGCTATCTGTCGTTTTGTCATATTGTAGATACTTGTCTGTTTATTGCCATACCATGTTGTGTATGCTTATGCAAATAAGATATTCATCCATTCATTCATTTACAGATGCACGTCTATTAATTTAACTCAGTACTTTCCATGAGTTAGAAATGACCAAGCACAAAAAGAAAATTTTCAACCTTAAAATACTATATTAGCCATTCTTCTATTCCACTTCCCCCTTCAATTACAATTCATATGCAGAGCAAAACAAATCAGCACAATAAATTAAAACAAAAGGCAATAATTTTAGAAAAGCCATTAGTTGTCGTAATTAACGATCATTGTTTATATTGAATATTTGTTCTGATTTTCATTCTGCGTTTTAGAGTTCCAATGTTATTGCCCTAATTGAGTTGAGAGGAACAGTGTCTGGCTCAAAGTATAAATTTCTACATTATTTTATATCTTTGTTCACTAGGAATTGTTGGTTTATAACAGATGTGTGCAGATATGTTTAATTCATTCATTCGTTTACACACATAAAGAGGTTTGGGATAATGTTTTATTTAAATTTTGATTGATTAACACAGCACTGTTGGCTATTTCTTATTGGCGGGGTAACCCGTAGAGAACCTTATTGTTTATGAATACTTGTCAATAATTTTTGGTAATTATTTTATTTTTCAAAATGAAAAATGTGAAATTACATAATACAGTATAAGACACAAAGTATAAATAGTCAATTAACACTTGTAAGATCGATTAAATCATCATGGTATAATAGATATAAATATTACTGTTTTGAACGTATCGATAATAAAGTCGAGTAAACACAAAAGCGTCTTCAATGTTTCGTATGCTTTACTAGAGTCTAAGATATACAAAGAGACGTCGGCAAGTGACGACGTTGCGGGCCTATTGTTACGTAAATGGCGGTAAAACGTTAAGCAAATAAAAGAGTATAAAATACTAAACTGAAACTATAACTAATTCACAACATTCTGGGGGCCGCAAAATGCAATAACTGTTCATGTATTGTTCATAAAAGGGTATTGAAAAAACACTTTTAACAATTAAAGTTCATATTTCTAATGGCACCAGTTTCACAATTGGTCTCGTGGTAATCAATCAATTTGATGTCCGAAGTTTGACTGCTCTCACTACTCCATCATTCCTGGTGATCAAATCTTCTATAACTGCTAGTTTCCACATCATTCTCGGTGAATTGTCCATGATTTGTACGACGGAACCGATTTTCACATGTGTGCTTTGGTCTCCGGCGACGCAATGAAATTCTCTTAATCCGGTGAGGTATTCCATTCTCCATCGTTTTGCAAAGTGTTCAATTAAAGTTACTTTATGGTTGTAACGTTTGTTTGCTTCTGTAAAATCAAACTTTGAATAATGGACCTCTGAATCAGAATTGTTATCTTGCGATAATATTTTTCCCTGCAGTAGATGTGACGGTATTAGCGGCTCTGGATCTCGGATGTCGGACGACACATGTGTAATCGGACGATCGTTGATTACACGTTCAATTTCTATCAAAGTTGTTCCTAATACGTCAGAATTTACTTGTGATTTCCCGAGCACTTTTTTTAATGTCGTTTTCGTAATTCCAACTAGTCTCTCCCACCATCCACCGTACCACGGTGCTGCTTTCGGAATTAATTTCCAATTAATCCAATCAGAAAAATGGTCTATATAAAATAATAAAAACAATCTACCTGTTCATATATAAACCCACTTCGAAGGCTATATTATTCTTCAACTATCTAAACATCAATAGTATTGCACAAATAGTTATCAAGTTTATAACGTATTTTAAAAAAAATCAAAATGACTAAAATGCGAAACTAAACTTCTAATTGTGTATTGGTACCTAAAGTTTTCGTTCATTGAACAAGGGGAAACGCATGCATGGGCACGTAGAAGATCCAGGTGTGTAAATTGTAGAACTATTGTTTGTATATAAGTATAACACAAATCAAGAAAGTATAGGGGAAAAGGAAGCGTTCATTTTCTACCCATAATATTTAGTTCTATCAGTGAAAGGAATTTTTATGCATCACTGCAATTGATTTGTTCGTATATCTTATTTATTCACCTGGTGACTTAAGATCCGATCTAAATATTCACACGCTTCACGTCACAATAGGGGTAATTTGTTCAGGGATTTTTATTGATAAATTTTATTTTATTCTTTATGAAGAAAGACTTTCTCAACGTATGATTTAGTATTTTTGGAGTGCATCTGATATATGAAAGCGTATCCGTCAGTGAGACCGGAATGAAATCATGATAGTAGGACATGAAAATAACAGTGAAGTATTCAATAATTCAGTCAAGTTGAAGGTGAGGTGTTGAATCGATATTCTGTACCAGGACAAGAATATGACATTTGTTTTCCATTCGTTTGATGTGTTAAATTATATTTTGATTTTGTAAAGGACTTTCCGTTTCGAATTTCCTAAAAATTCGCTGTTTTTGTTATTTTACTTTTTTAAGCCGCAAGGTCAAGCGCTAAAGTGGTTAAAAAGAATTTATTGTTATTCTCACTTTATTATTAGGTTATGTTTGCACCAGATATAAATATCATTTTATCTTTGGTATTCATAGTTGACATATTGTTTTATTCAGAATCAGTTCTTGAGTGTAAAGCATCACATTATCTAGCATGTCTATCTATTGTCATCAAAATTCATTACTTTACATAAAAACTAAGTCCTTATAATTGAATAAAGTAAGGGAAAGCTGTGGACGTCGTCTTTCAATGTAAATATTCCTTGTATTTTGTTACTATGGATTCATTTTTTTTTTTGTGGGTATCAATTTTTTTTGATTAAAGAAAACTTACATGTTCATGGCTATATAATTTTGGGGTTGTGCCGGAGTCCGCATACAAGCCTTTAGAATTTGTTGTTCGTTGAACATTCGTTTGAGTGGAAAATTGTTTAAACGTTAATTAAGCTCAAATCAAAAATTGTTTGCTAGCCCCTCTTTGTGATTAATGTAAGGTAACTCTGATTAATTTTATCAACATTTCATCATTGCGGGGAGATAATTTTCATATAAAGTCTTTTTCATAAAAATTCAAATGCTATATATAGGTTCTAATCATAATTTCCCACTAAAGCATTAGACATACGTTTAAAGTTTCTGAAATAAAGTGCAAGTTGGTGGTGTGCTTTTTAGTTTGTGCGTGTGTTTATCTTGTGTGTTTGTGTTAGGGTGTCACAGCATTTATGTTTTTGTCTTTAAGGAATCAAGTTGAGCAACTGTATAAAGGAAATGTGTCTGCTTCATTTGAATTCTGACATAATTATATACACCAAATAAAAATAATAAATGCTTTTACAAATAGCAGGACCAATGTCGTTACTTCCCATGCACGCGTTCTAATTTTGTGGTGTTGGCAGTATTTAATGACCTTGGCAGGCAGTTTTTTGTAACTAAATGATATTTAAGAAAATATGATGGAGTCTTTATATTGGTATATAATAATTCTAAACGTTTCAAAACAAATTAATGAAATTATATGTACACATCCATGTATTTAATAAACTAATAACAAAAACTGAATGATATTGAATTTATAAAGCTTGTAATTATTAAATTAGATAAAATAACTAAACGTAAATATACAATTATGAACCTGTTCAAGGGAGAAATACTTCCATAGTTTCAATTGACTTTTTCGAATTACAACATAGTACAACGGTATGTCACTCTTATATGTATAAGTATATAAATATCATGAAATTATTGTTATTAAAACAGCCCTCTCTGGTGTATGGTATTGCACTTTACTATTTTTTGTTATTCATTATTATATGATAATTATCTGTGATTGTGATATATGGGTGTTAACGGAAGAGTAGTTCCTGCATATCGTTAAACAGGAAAATAACACTACATGCTTATCTTGAGAAATTATCGAGACTTTAGTGATTTTGTTGTTTATCAGATGCTATTTGTGGTTTCTTCATATTGTAGATACTTGTCTGTTTATTTCCATAGCATGTTGTGTATGCTTATGCAAATAAGATATTCATCCATTCATTTATTTACACATGGACGTGTAGTGATTTAACTAAGTCTTTCCAGGAGTTAGAATTACCAAGCACAAAGGAAAATTCTAAACCTTAAAATACTATATTGGCCATTCTTTTATTCCACTTTCCCCCATCAATTACAATCTATATGCACAGCAAAACAAATCAGCACAATAAACTAAAACAAATGGCAATTATTTTAGAAAAGCCATTAGTTGTCGTAATTAACGATCATTGTTTATATTGAATATTTGTTCTGATTTTCATTCTGCATTTTAAAGTTCCCATGTTATTGCCCTATTTGAGTTGAGAGGAACAGTGTCTGGCTCAAAGTATAAATCTCTACATTATTTTATAACTTTGTTCACTAGGAATTGTTGGTTTGTAACAGATGTGTGCAGATATGTTTATTTATTCATTCGTTTACACCAATAAAGAGGTTTGGGATAATGTTTTATTTAAATTTTGATTGATTTTTGCAGCACTGTTGGCTATTTTTCGACGTCTATTTCTTACTGGCATTGGTAATCCGTAGAGAACCTTCTTGTGTATGAATACTTGTCAATCATTTTTGGTAATTATTTTATTTTTCAAAATGAAACATGTGAAATTACATAATACAGTATAAGACACAAAGTATAAATAGTTAATTAACACTTGTAAGATCGATTAAATCGTAATGGTATAATAGATATAGATTTTAAAATTGATTTTGTTAAAATTAAATGCTGCTTCTAACAATTGCCACTTCTGATCCATTTTTATTTTTTGTGTAGGGGTTAAGAAACATACAGTGTATTTTTCTATTTTAATCCAATACTATAAATATTCTATCCCACCACATTTTGTGGGCAATATGCTCTTACATCTACATTTGTATATATAGTATTTAAGTAACAACAATATATAATTAACTGTTTTACTGTTGACAAAATCCTCAGGCACACCTAAAATGACCTCTTTTGCACTGAAAGGCAAGATGATGTCATAATTTCTAATCCAATCTATAATGGAAACCAGAAGTTTTGTGTTTATTACATTCCCAAAAAATGTGAAAAATATTTTCTGTAATTTCTGAACAAAATGTACTTAGTTCAGTTTCTTTTAATTTACATTTAAATAAAAAGGAATTACATGGTAGAATCCTATGAACAATCTTAAATTGCAAATTTTGTAAAAACGAATTCTTAGTTATAATGAAAGGCATGGAATAAATAGCATTCCAATCTTCAATCTTCATATAGAGGTCTATTTCCCATTTATTACGGGAAGATAAGTATAATACTTTATTATCCTCTAAAAATAAATTATAGAAAAATTTACAAAGATTTTGGTTCTTTTTTAACTTTATCTACTAATTTATTTCAATATTATTTAGTTTAGAACTACCTTCTATCATACTTTTCCATCTATTTGGAGTAGCACTTAAAATACCATCAAACTCTACAAAATTTGTATTTTTTTTTATACTCTTTTACAAATTTTTCATATGAGAATAATGTATTATTATCTGACACTAGATTATTGATAAAAAAATATACAATTTTCAATATATCTACCCTTCAAAATTATCGTGCCATCCATAACATGCATAAGATGTTTGGATTTAGCCATATGGAGTGGGTCAGACTATCTGTATTGTTTTCAACTTTCAACTTATTTTTCAATTTAGAAAAATTTACCAGGATATCATGCCAAAAGGGATTGACTTTTTTTGCTAAGTAACGCAATCCTTCTTTAATTAAATGTAAAATTGTGTCCCCCCTCCCCTCAATTTTTGTATATAACTAAGTAGCAAAACTTTCCAAGGAGAGTAATTTTGGGGGTCTAATGATTTATACAGCCAAGACATTTTTACACTAAAACAAATATAGTAAATATTAGGCATCTTAAGACCACCATCACAGTGTTCGGACATAACCACTGTTCTTTTCACTTTATCTGGTTTTCCTTTCCATAATACTTGTCAATAATTGAGGACCGTATGTTGAGCGCTAAAGGAGTAGGTCTGGTAAGAACCAAGTTTGGCGTCAATTTTCAGATTCATCTGATAAAAGATTTTTGACACTTTTAAACACTAGTGTCTACTTCAGTCGATTCAATTAGTTTATGTGAAAGATTTTGAATGATTTAGTCATTGAATACGTTCAAATTCAAGCATCAAAAAAGGAAAAATCTATCAAATATGCCATAATACGTCACTTTTCAGATGTTTTTTCTAAAAAATGAAAGTGGTCGCATCCGTTTTCACTCTCAACCTTTGTATTTGTAATGTATTATCATCAATTACAACTTACCCTAAAATATTATTAAAGAATGAATACAAATGCGGATACTTCCATTTAATACGGAAACTGTCTACAGTTTATTTCAAATGCTAAAATTACCCGATATGTGTAGATTGTATTGTCAAAAAAAGCCAAGTTGTATGTAGCAGAAGTCTTTTTTTCCCAATAATAGCTAAAAGTTTACACATAACAATTTTGTAAAACTGCTATATTTTGGGGCCAAAAAATGGTCTAACTGGACCTGCTTCTTTTTGGCCCCAAAATATAGCAGTTTTACAAAATTGTTAAAATGTAAACTGTTAGATATTTTTTGGAAAGTTGAAGCTTCTGCTACATCAATACGGGCTTTTTTTCCATACAACGCACATATATCGGGTACTAGCATCATTACCTCAAGTTTGGATATATAAAATCTATCAAATATGCCAAAAAATGTCACTTTTCATATGATTTTGTCAAAAATGAAAGTGGCCGCATTTGTGTTCATTCTTAATATTGGAATGTAAGTTGTATTTGATGATAATACATAACATATATAGAGGTTGAAGATAAACACGGATGCTGCCACTTTCATTTTTGACAAAAACTATATGAAAAGTGACATTTTTTGGCATATTTGATAGATTTTTCATATCCAAACTTGAACCGGAGCGTTTTTAATGACTAAATCAGTAAAAAATCTTTCACATAAACTGATTGAATCTACTGCAATAGACACTTAAGAGTTTAAAAAGTGTCCAAAATCTTTTATCAAATGAAACTTGAAATTTGAGGCCATAATCTGTCCTTACCAGTTCAATGTAAAGTGTTTACCACCCTGCAATCAACGTTTGCACGTATTTCAATACGACTACAAAACCCAAAGGAATTTGTCTTAAAGTCTATTCATAGAAAAAGATATTCCATCAAATTTATCTTGATATATCGTTTACTAAATGATAATACAATGATACTAATGACATAAAGTGTTTTATAACTTACGTTTCTGATATGTATCTACTATTATTGTCCAACAAATCATCAGAAACCATAAACATTTTGTGTATATTAAATTCATTTCCTTGTATAAAAAAACAAATTCAAGCGATGTAAAGTTTACAAGAGTGTTTCACCAGTGAGTACGTCCATTCATATATCTTAAATAGTTATTTGATCAATTGGTCAAGTTCTAAAGTTTTATGAAATATTCAAGAGGTTTAATTTCCGTCACCAAGAGGTCAAAGGCTAATGAAAAAATACTTCCCTCTTCAAAAATGTCATTTATATTACATATTCCTTCCGAAAAAATTAGTGAAATGATATTGTAAAAGTACTGTTTCTCCTATATGATACTTTTTATTATATTTGAATAAGAATGTAGTCTTAAGTATTACTAGTTACATTGTGTGCTATTCTTTGTACGTTATATAGTAAATAGTAAATACCAATTACATATCGGGTCTGAGCGAAGCTCGAATCCAGATATGTAATTTACTTATCCCTACTTCATCGTATAAGGTCGCTAGCACACGGAGTAAGGAATTTTATCTTACCGGCGACTATCTTAACATGTGATATTTAGACTAGTGGCCTATCACAGTGATCAAGTCTCCAATATTGATTATATATATAACAAAAACCTACTAACATTGGTTTATATGAAAATAAATGCAACCAATAACAAATTGTAAGCTTTTACAGTATATGGTGTTTTATGAATGTATTTCAATCTTTGATCATCAATGCCTTCGTCTGTTGAAATCTTACACATTTTTCATCAACACCGTGTTGTTTTAACAAAGGGGGATAACTCCACTTCTAACCGTGTATTGACAAAAACTAAGCCTTCCAACCCCATATGAGATTTACAGTGTCTCCACGTGGTTGTTTATAACCATCCATGTTACTAGAAATGTAAGTAGGTAAGAGGAATTGATTGAAATATATTTTTTGTCTGTATTTAACGCCATTTTCAGCCCCATTGACTATATCGTAGTGACCAGTTTAAACTGGTTGATAAATATGTCAAATTTTGAATATTTTCCCTGAAACCGATTCAAAAAGGGTAGTCTTCACCAAAACAAAAATTCTATAGGAAGTACAGGTATGTATTATTTTGACCCATTGGTGGCCTTCGGTTGTTGTCTGCTCTATGGTTGGGTTGTTTTCTCTTTGACACATTCCCTATTTCCATTCTCAATTTTATTTTTCAAGCATTCTAAGTTCATAATGGTTAACGATGCCTTATTAATCTTTTAGAAAAATTATAATATTGAAATTCTTGAAATAATAACCGCCCCCACCCAACCCCCTCCACACGTACCCACACAATTAAAGCAAAAACAACAACAAGAAGAGAAAAAAAAAACAACACAACACAAAAAAGCATATTTTACTCAAGTTTAGCAAGATTTTCTAGGAAATAATACGTACATATTGGATGCAAGAATATAAAAATATAAAAACACCCGTCTACTGTCAGACGCTGCCTGTTGTCATCCAGATGTCTTTTTATTATTCTTGTCGTTGAATTGTTGACTTATTGACATATACCTCACGTCTAGTTTTACTCATGTCAACATACGGAAAGCAACAATTTAAGATAAAGAAACTATATAACAATAAATAACTTTAGGTTGCATCTCTGTAAATATCGACAATTCAATTTTCATTAGGAACTCCTTTTATGACTAAAACTGTACCACTTTTGCTATGAAGTTTTGAAAAATGTATATCCTATATAGATATAGGAAGATGTGGTATGAGTGCCAATGAGACAACTCTCCATCCAAATAACAATTTATAAAAGTAAACCATTATAGGTCAATGTATGACCTTCAACACGGAGCCTTGGCTCACACCAAACAACAGGCTATAATGGACCCCAAAATTACTAGTGTAAAACCATTCAAACGGGAAAACTAACGGTCTAATCTATATAAAAAAAACGAGAAACGAGAAACACGTATAAATTACATAAACAAACGTCAACTACTGTACATCATATTCTTGACTTAGGACAGGTGCAAACATTTGCAGCGGGATTAATCGTTTTAATGGTACCAAACCTTCTCCCCTTTTCTGAGACAATAGTATAACATCACAACATAGAAAAACACACGATAAAATATCAATTGAAAGGCTTAACAAAAATGGAAAATGTATATGCAGTTCTATTTTTGTCCAAGGTCAAGATAAAGAGCTGTGCGGCATATTTCCAACGTTTATATGCCCCGAACTTCTTAGGAGTTTAAACTTACACTTAAATTATATCCTACCCCTACCTTGACTTAAGGATTCCAACGGAATTCAATTTGACCGATATGCATATGTATATTTACTGGTAACATTCCCAAGTTATGTCTTTACGAAAAGAAACATAGAGATCATATATTGGAATCAGTACGTAAACAGAATTAATTTTCTATGAATATTATATTATATATCTTACCAAAAGAGGCGTGGTTTGAGAAACAGCTGTATTTACAAAGTGTAGCCTATAAACAAACGGTGGCATGACACTTTATATCAATAACCACTGTTCAAGTAGAAATCGTGTCACTGCATTTGAGTACACTGTACATATCTACGAGAGACTACTTATTTCTTATATAAATCTATTCATTCAAATTTAAATTAATGTTCTTCTTTTCATATGTATGCATTATTGAAATTAGTTTGTTGGTTACTAGATAGCACCTTAATTTTACAATTTGCTCATTCATCGCCTCCCGTCCTGTAACGAGTATTACAATTACAGTGAGGACCGGAATGGATATGCATTTGACCCCGAGCGACTCAATTTAATTGTTGTTTTGCAAGATTGTATTGTATGTTCAACTATCAGCGAGTATCAACAATCTTCAAGAAGATAATTGAATAAATATATCCAAGAAAAGGACTACACTGATTTCTCTCTCATGAATTAATACACCATATCAATTCTTCCAATCAAAAGATGAAATCTCTTTTGAACTTCCTCTAAACAGGACAGTGTTTTCCTTTAAACAATGATATACTACTTCACTTTACGTATAGCGTTTGCCAATTCTAAATACTCTCCCTTCAAGTGTGTGTATATCAGTCACATAATTCACCGAAATAAATATAGATAAAGACTATTTTACTTTTACTTCAAATTTTGTGATAAACATTTGGTTTTATTAATGTTTTTTATTATATTTTCAGAGAACAGTTGTAGGTTTTTCCACCTCAAATGTTGATAATAAAGGTAAACATGAACTTATCGAATGTAAAAGTGTTACAATATAATGTATTGTAATAGAAGAAAATCTTGAATGAATGTGTCCAAGAAAAAAGATGAAACTGGTTATTCTGACATACATTAATGATTTAAAATACACCATGTCCTTTATCGTCAGAGGATGACATATATTTTGAACTTGATTTAAAAAAGAAATGTTTCTCTTAACAATGACGGATATACTTAACTCTACATAAGTTTGTCAACCCCGAATACCCTACCTTATAGTGTATGTATGCAGTCACTGAAATAAATATAGATAAAGACTATTTTAGTTTTACTTCAAATTTTGTGATTATTATATGAGATAAATATTTGGTTTTATTGGTGTTTTTTAAATACATTTTCAGGATTGAAGGTTTTTCCACCTCAAATGTTCATAATAAAGGTATACGTGAACTTAAAGTGAAACTTCGCAAAAAAAATAAAAAAATTGTTATTTTGTTCAAAAGTCAAAAGGTACTGTTCTTAAAATTGCGCGATGCAACACATGTCATATATTGGGCCCCATCTTAATTGTTGGATCGTTTTTTGGTTTTTAACTTTAACTTATTTAAAAGTGCACAATAATTCCCTGTATTAGGATTAATTTCTTGAATGAATTTCCAAGAAAACGATTAAACTGGTTTTCGGTCATTAACTTTTACCCAATAAACCCTCTTCCGGGCAAAAGATTATATTATTTTGAACTTACTCCTAACTTAAACGGATATTTTCTCTTTACAATGACATATATACTTAATTCTACTTAACCTTCTCCAGTATTTGTAATATAACATTGTTTTATGTTTGTCAATTCTGAATACCTTCCATCTATTATTAAAGTGTATGTATATCAGTCACCGAAAACGCAGCGCGAAGTCAAAAGAAATAATTTCTTAAGAATAAGTTTTACTTCAAATTTAGTGAATATGATATGGCGGTAGCTTACGAGAAAAAAGATGTTAATTAAAAATGGCAAATGTTGGGTGGATGAAAATTGAAAGAATCAATCACATTTTTAGAGGTTATTTAAGACATAATACCTGCAAGTCACAGATTTATTAGATTTTTACTACATTTATCTAACAGTAGGTAAAATAGAACAGCCACACCAACCCTCGCTTCAGTTTTTAAATGGACGTATTTGCCATATTAGAATCTAAATAATTCATGGAAGCCATAGATTTGTTGGAAATTTACACTTGTCCTTGGCCATGATATTCGAACTTAATCCTGAACGAACAAATCTATGGCTTCCAAGAATTATTTCTTAAATCATCAAGTGGTTAAATAAGGCAGACACATGTTTACAAAATATTGGTATCTGATTCCAAATTTCTTTAACTGAAAGGTTGGGCTAAGTAACTTTTTACCGCATTATATGTATATGATATAATTTATGATCACACTTTGTCGAAAAGGATCAAAATTGTGGATATCGAACACACTATGACTGAATAACCTAATGAACAAATAGACTCGAAGGAATGTTTTGGACGCCATGAGAGGACACATGCGGATTGGCAATGCCAAGCAGATACAATGAGAAAAGACATAGTCATTTGAATTGATAATCAGTCCGTTCATGCTAGCATACAAAGATGCTACGCATTTAATTGGTTCCTCCCATCGCTCATTTTGTAACATTGAAATGCAGGCTATGAAAATACAAAAACAATCCAGAGGCTCAAGAAAAAATAGCACAAATCCTATCCAAACAATTTTTTATATCTTAAAATACTTTGTCAGGAAAACTGAAAACATACATCTGAAGATAAAGATTTATAAGTCGCGATTGAAAAAAGTAAAATAACCAGTAACAGTAAAGTTGTGCTGGATTGATAAAAATAATGACCTCAGTGTATGTTTTTTCTGGGGTTATGCATCTGACGATCACCACGATGCATTTTCATTTATGATCGACAAAAGTGTATATGACAGCACACTTGTACTACAAGAAACTGTTCTCTTATCCAAATTAAGTGATGGAGATGTAATATCCCAGGAGGCCAAATGTGTGATAAACCATTGCAAGTAGGCAGAATTCAAAGAAACAGAAAGAAAGCCAGTAATCTGTTATCCATTGAAATGTGAAAGCCAAAATAAAAGAATTAATGTACATCATCGGTACATGGTCATTCGATCACGCTTGGTTGTAAATAAACTCCTTCAACAACATATAGTTGTCAAAGAAGGCAGGATTGATGTCACGCAACTTTTTCTTGCCGACTTGTTTCTATATTATCATGAAGCTAACTTCATACAGGAACTTCTTAGGAAGAAAGATAAGAAGTTAGCAATATCCTTTAACTCTACTTTCCGCTATATAGATGATGTTCTTTTACTAAATAATTCAAAATTTGGTGACTATGTCGAACGCATCTATCCGATTGAACTAGAGATAAAGGATACAACAGATACAGTTAAGTCGGCCTCATATCTTGACTTACATCTAGAAATTGACAATGAGGGTCGATTGAAAACAGAACTTTACGACAAAAGAGATGATTTCAGCTTTCCAATTGTGAACTTTCCTTACGATGTATATAGCTCCCAATTGATACGATATTCCCGTGCTTGCATTTCCTATCATGATTTTCTTGATAGAGGGTTGTTGCTCACAAGGAAGCTATTAAATCAAGAGTTCCAAATGGTGAAAATGAAATCATCTCTTCGTAAATTTTACGGACGCCATTACGAGTTGGTTGACCGTTATGAAATCTCTTTTGAACTTCCTCTAAACAGGACATTTTTTTTTCTTTTAACAATGACAGACTACTTAACTCTACTTATAGCGTTAGCCAATTCTAAATACTCTCCCTTCTAGTGTATGTATACTAGTCACATAATTCACCGAAATAAATATTGATAAACTCCAAAAAAAGCACAATAATTCCCTGTATAAGACTTCCTTTTTTGAATGAATTTCCAAGATAACGATTAAACTGGTTTTCGTTCATTATCTTTTACACCTTATACCCTCTTCAGAATTTTTAATATAACATTGTTTTATGTTTGTCAATTCTGAATATATTCCCTTTATTATTAAAGTTTATGTATATCAATCACCGAAAACGCAGCACGAGGTCAAAAGGAATAATAGGATTAGTTTAGATTTACTTCAAATTTAGTGAATATGATATGAGATAAACATTTTGTTTTATTGATCTTTTCTGATTTACATTTTTTTTTACTTTGTGTATCATGACGAAATCAGTTGAAGAAGAGTTAAGCTTTACTTTTTGCGAAACGAAATCCAACTATAATATGGATTGATTGTTGGTTGCTTAACGTCCAGTGGCAAATATTTCATGCATATTCAGGACGATCCATCTATAATAAAAGTTGAAAGCATTATATGCGTCCGATGCGCTTCTGTAAACTAAAAAGAAGAAAACAAACCGGAGTTGGGGAAGTAACACAAAGTGTGTTAATAAAAAAATGAAAACATAGAACGAAATACAGGAACGAATTATATACTAAGTCTTCTGATCAGTTAATAATTTTGCAACGGAAAGTTTTTTCAAACAGATTTACATCAATGAGATTGAAGATGAAACCAACTTTTTATTCACATGTAGAAATTAATAAATCTTTACGAAAACAGCTTGTAAAAACATGAATAATATCTGTTCAGAATTATTTTTAAATCATCTGAAAAAAAGATAAATTTTAATTGCTTCTATCTTCTTCTTAGGTGTTATTATTTTGAAAACCCCTACGTATAATAAAACTGTTTATCAAAGGGTGACTAAGGAATAGAAATATGGTTACTTGGTCTTCTTCCGACCGGCAGTAAAACGCTTTCCAAAGTGTGATGTCCGTTTGGCTGTGCTGAATGTATCAAGTTTGCGGTCAGAATGGGGGCGTTAAATCCGATGCCTTGTGTAAAGAGAGTGTAACGGTCTTTACACGTTAAGAACCCTTGTAATAACTTTCTGAGGGGTCCGTCAGTGGTCTGTTGCAAGGCAAAGTTTCTATCCCTATCCAATATACCCTCATTTTCCAATGGCAGTCCAAATTTCCCCGACCATCATCCCGGATGGACTCTCTTATTACAAGACCTACCTTTTGTATATATTTTTAACTTGTTATCGTTCTGAACATGCATGAAATATTTGCCATTGGACGGACGTACAGCAACCAACAGTCAATCATCAATCAAACACGTTTAGGCTCAGTGGAAACTGCATGACGACGTCGTAATGTTTTAGTAGATTCGAAGACACGATTGATCAAAACAATGCAGTAATCCAAAGTGAAAACATTACCGCAATTCAAAGACTATGATCATGTCAATAGTGAGCGAAAGATACTTTATTCTCTAAAAGCAATTGACAAAGATACAGGTAATTGGAATTATTGCGCATTTTTATTTTAGTTAAAAATTATCCTACATTTAGGATGGGCCCCAATATATCATATGTGTTACATCGCCATTTTTTAAAATTCTTACTTCAAAGAGTAAAAAGTTAAAAAGAAAAAGAAAAAAAAGGCATTTAAAAATATTGAATAATGAAAATAAGGATCGATTAATACCTATTGAAGTAATACTATACTGATACAAAAAAATAAATTCTTACTTCAAAGAGTAAAAAGTTAAAAAGAAAAAGAAAAAAAAGGCATTTAAAAATATTGAATAATAAAAATCAATTAATACCTATTGAAGTAATACTATACTGATACAAAAAATTAAACGGTGTCAATTTTTCTGAAGCAGATGTGCATTTCAACATTCGAAGTCTCTTCGGTGATGCTCCATTCAAAAATACCAAATATTTAAAAATCCAAAGATGATTAAAAAGACGAAGAACTTTAAAACGAAAAGGACAAAAAGTATAGCAAAAACTGGACAAGGAATCAGAGATTTGCATAAGGGAGATACATTCCTTAATTTTCAATAATTTCAAAAATGTTTTCACTGCAGATTTTAATTTAAAAAAATCCGTATTTTCATGCCAGTGCAGAAGTTCTGGCTCATGGGATGTTAATTCCCTCGGAACTACCAAACCCCCAGCAGAGGCCTCGACACAGTGGTACATGTAGTAATAAAATATACGGTGCCAATTGCTCAGCGCCAGATACGCATTTCGACAATTAATGTCATTTCAGTGATGCTCAATGCCAAAAAAGTTGAAAATCAAAGCTGATTAAAAGGATGAAGAGCTATAAATCAAAAATGTGTAAGGGTTCCGCGGAACCAGTGTCTTCGCTACTTTTGCTGTTAATCGCAGGCTAAACAAAAAATGAGGGGAAAAAAATAATATAAATATTTCCGTCGATGCTATCTTTTGATTGTAAGAAGCTTCTGTCAAAGTTTGGTAAAAATCTAATACATGTTTTAAAAATTTTACTGCATACTGTATGTACTGTTAATTGAAGAAAAATTAAGTCCATTTATAAGTGAAATAAAGAAAAACAGGTAAATCAATTTAACGCAATTTCCTTCTAGATACAAGCTTTCGGTCATAAACAAGCTTCTCACCGAGTATGGTACAAATCCAGGAGAGTTTAAGAAATTTATTAAAATTTTAAAAACTTTAACCACCGAGTGAATATAATGTTTCCTGGCAGAAAAACTAAGTGCATTTATAAGTAAAACACGGATAAAAATGTTTTTTTTTTTTACTAAATTTTCTTCTGAATACTATCTTCTGCTCACAAACAAGCTTCTGTCAAAGTCAAAGGTTTTTAAATCTAATATTTTGTAATAGAAAAAAATTCTTGAATGAATTTTCCATGAAAAAGATTGAACTGGTTTTTCTGTCATACATTAATGATTAATACAAAATATCCATTCTTGTTGTCAAAAGATGAAATCTATTTCCAACTTAGTCTTAAAAGGAAATTTTTCTCCTTACAATAACAGATATATTTAACTCTACTTTAGTTTGTCAATTTTGAATAACATCCCTTCATATTTATATGGTATTCATATATATATATATATCTCTCACAGTCAACGCAGCACGAGGTCAAAAGTGATAACATCTGTAGATGAAAAGATTATTTTAGTTTTACTTCAAGTTTTGTGAATGATATGAAATAAACATAGTAACAAGGAAATTATTTTCATGAGTATTTTACAAAATAAGAGTTCTTTTTAAAGATAAATAAAATGTCATAAAAATTTAAAGAATACAAAAATAACGGACCCCAAACCCTCGTACACCCCTGGCTTTAAACATAGCGGTTTGAGAGTTTCTGATGACGGATTGAAAAAATAGTTTACCATCTCTTCTGATGTATATATTACCACTCGTACAAATGGGCGCTCACAGTGACACATATGCGTACAAAGAACCAACACATACAACATGAATGTTTTCAAAGTATATTTGTCCAGTCAATAATTTTATAATCATATCTATTTAACTTGTTCATACTTATTTTTCATTTGACAACATTAATTGATTGTTCGTGTTACTCGGACATTTGCAAATGGTAACGTAAAACTCTGAAATATCGAAAATGGTATGAATGTGTCTTACATCCCTATTTCAAATTAATATACTACTAACCAGAAGCAATTACTTAATAATTAAAGAAATGACTTTACAAATACAGCACGGGCCAAAAAAATGTATCATCTTGTTAATGTTCATGTGACTATTTGTTTTTGCCAGATGATGTATTTAGATTTTTAAGGAAGTTGTTTTGTTCGGTTCAGCACTCAATGACTTTTCATGCAATTGATATCAAAGTTGCTATCCCTTCAATCAATAGTTGGCATACAATGGGAAAACAAACTTGCTTTTTACCCTCACAACAAGTCAATAAAAGAGGGACGAAAGATACCAAAGGGACAGTCAAACTCATAAATCTAAAACAAACTGACAACGCCATGGCTAAAAATATAAAAGACAAACAGAAAAACAATAGTACACATGACACAACATAGAAAACTAAAGAATAAACAACACGAACCCCACCAAAAACTAGGGGTGATCTCAAGTGCTCCGGAAGGTTAAGCAGATCCTGCTCCACATGTGGCACCCGTCGTGATGCTTATGTGATTACAAATCCGGTAAATAGTCTAATTCGGTAGGTCACATTCATGAAAGGGAAGGGGATTGTAGTTACGACGTAAGGAACATATCCGATATCAATTGTGAAACCGTTATTCCATAACGGTCAACCAACTCGTGATGGCGTCCGTAAAATTTACGAAGGGATGATTTCAACTTCACCATTTGGAACTCTTGGTTTAATAGCTTCCTTGTGAGCAGCAACCCTTTATCAAGAAAATCATGACAGGAAATGCAAGCACGGGAATATCGTATTAATTGGGAGATATATACCCCGTATGCAGGTGCTGCTGGAATGTTGCTACTTAGAAATGGAAAGTTCACAATTGGAAAGCTGAAATCATCTCTTTTGTCGTAAAGTTTTGTTTTCAACCGACCCTCATTGTCAATTTCTAGATGTAAGTCAAGATATGAAGCCGACTTAACTGTATCTGTAGTATCCTTTATCTCCAATTCGATGGGATAGATGCGTTCCACATAGTCACCAAATTTTGAATTGTTTAGTGAAAGAACGTCATCTATATAGCGGAAAGTAGAGTTAAAGGATATTGCTAACTTCTTATCTTTCTTCCTAAGAAGTTCCTGCATGAAGTCAGCCTCATAATAATAAAGAAACAAGTCGGCAAGTAGAGGGGCACAATTTGTTCCAATTGGGATGCCGACAGTCTGTTGAAAAACACGTCCTCCGAACGTTACAAATATGTTGTCAATCAAGAAATCAAGCATCTTGATAATATCGGTTTCAGAGAATTTTTTGTTTGAATCAGATTGATTCTTTACAAAGTATGATTTATCCCTCCCTAAGACTAGATACTTGTATCTACGTTGGCCATTCTTTTTTATGAAGCAAAGTAATACCAACTCTTTCAATTTGTCTTTTAGTTTGGAATGTGGAATACTTGTGTACAGAGTAGAAAAGTCAAATGTTTTAATACTGTTACAAGATGAAAGAGAGTTAGATTGTATGTACTCTAAAAGATCTTTGGAATTTTGAAGTATCCACATCTGATTCACGCCACCTCTAGAATAGGCAGTTTCACAATAACTTTGAAGCCCGTCTTTGATTGCTGATAAAATAGATGTTAATAATTTAGTAAGAGGTTTCGTGGAGCACTTGGAAGACCCAGCACTATACCGTTGTTTGTAAGGACACTTATGTAGTTTAGGTATCCAATACAGTGATGGAAGATCCAGTTCTTCATCTTTGGTTGCAATACCAAAGGAACAAAGAACAGACCTATGATTATCCAGGATTTCCTCTTTGGTAAGTGTCGTGAGGGTATATGTTGAGTTTCCAAGTGAATTGTCTATACCTAATTCGTTTATCAAGCAATTAATGTAGTGACTTTTACAGACAAAAACGATGTTATTTGGGGCTTTGTCTGCGGGGACAACAACATATTTATCATGGAGGTCGGATAAGTGTTTAGCAACATTTGGGTCTTTAAAGATTGACGTAGCATGGGCATTGTGTATTCTATTACATGGCTGACGCTACATTGACTACAATTTCGCCAGAATTAGTTGGGTTTTTTTCATACATATGAGTTTATTCATTTTCTTTTTTACCCTCTTATATTGTGTATATGTTCCCATTCGTTCGCATGTAGTGACAATTAAGATTTCAATGAACGTAATCACGCCAGTTTTCGGCGGGGTTCGTGTTGCTAAGTGTTTAGTCCGTATGTGGTGTGCTATGGACTTTTTTTTATTTTGTCGTCTTTTGTTGTCAGTTTACCATGGTCCCATTATTATCACTCCTAGTTTTTTGTGGGGTTTGTGTTGTTTATTCTTTAGTTTTCGATGTTTTGTCATGTGTACTATTGTTTAAAATTGAGAATGGAAATGGGGAATGTGTCAAAAAGACAACAACCCGACCATAGAAAAAACAACAGCAGAAGGTCATTAACAGGTCTTCAATGTAGCGAGACATTCCCGCACCCGGAGGCGTCCTTCAGCTGGCCCCTAAACAAATATATACTAGTTCAGTAATAATGAACGCCATACTAATTTCCGAATTGTACACAAGAAACTTAAATTAAAAAAATACAAGACTAACAAACTATTGTTTGTCTGTTTGTCTTTTTTTAGCCATGACGTTGTCAATTTATTTTCGATATATGAGTTTGACTTACCCTCTGGTATTTTTCGTCCCTCTTTTATGGACACAATCATTTCTGATTCATGTTTTGTCTTATTCAAAAACTACTCGAACAGAATTATAAGGATTCACGACTTTGATCAACACTATGCAAGTCTCACGCTCAACTTCACGAATCGGTGGTAGTGTGTCTCCCTCGGTTTTAGTTGTAATGCGGATTTGTTTTTCCCTTAGTCGATTGATCCCTTCCGGAGCACCTGAGATCACCCCCAGTTGTTGGTGTGGTTCGTATTGCTTAGTCTTTAGTTTTTCTGCGATTTGTCTTCTGTGCTTTTATTTGTGTGTGTGTGTATTATTTTTAGCCATGGCGTCGTAAGTTTTCCATCTATGAGTTTGACTGTACCTCTGGTATCTTTTGTCCCTCTTATGTTGACTTTTGAAAACCGGTTATTTACCTTTGCTTTTATTGATTAGATGCGTCTGCGTTTTAACTCACTGGCACCATGATTTCGCGGTTTACTGATGTCTCAATCTTTGTCGGCTAGGATGACAGATAAAACACGTGAACATCCATTAGAAAATTAGCGTATATTGACAAGGGACAGATATTCTGCATTGCAACAAGTCACCAATGGACCAATCAGAGTTATGTTACAATGTTTCTTTTCATATGTAAAGATCGGATCACCCTCTAAACAAGGGACATCGAATCAAACATCCCTATTATGACTGGATGTGGTTGCTCATTTATAAATCACAAAATAGACGCCCAATTTAAGCAAAGATTTTACTGCTTGATGTGAGAAGTTATAAAAATGACCATATTTGTATACCCAAGCTAGCTCATGGCTATCTGGATAGAGGGATGCCACTTGCAAGGTCACATAAATGGTTCTGAATAATCTTTTTTAACGTTTGACAGACGCCGTCTTGAGTTGGTTGAACGTTATGAAAATCTGAGATGGACAAATATCTTCTCCTTGTTGTAACAGCAATTCATCCTGATGTTTCTTTACGACATCACCGAATGCGCTGTATAAACACATTTTGTATTTGAAATAAGGCATGGCGGGAACATTAGTGTAGCAGAAACTACTTACGTTCATCTGAGCATGTTCTTTTTTCGGTTGTAATGGGGTTTAGGTTGTTCAACCTTTATTTTCCGTGTAGTGTTTTGGACCAGTTGTCTGTTTTTCTTTCTTAATAAAATCTCCTTCTTGCTATTTTACAGATATGTAATTATCATTATATTGTACTATTCATAAGCTGTAATTTACCAATTCATAGCACGTAGTTTATGACAAAAGCACAGGGTCTTTTTAAAGATAGATACATTATGACCTCATCAAGTTTTAATTATAAAGAATTTGAGTGGAGATTGACTTTATAATAAAGTTCAGTCATCCAGATTCGACTTCATTTGAGTTTGATTTCTTCGACTAAAAATAATGAAAATTGTTTAGATTTGACATAGAATACTTAATAACATTTTAAAAATTAAAATCTTGCAAATTTCGAATTTAAGTAAGGGATATAAGCCGATAACAGTCCAGTCTGTAAAATATTGGACAGAATGGACTGGTAGAGGCTTATATCTTACATAAAACATTGTTTGACACGTCCAAAAAGGTAAAACAAAAGAAAAAGCAAGCAAAGATTTATTTTTATTAAGTATGACAATTGTTTTGTGAATAAACTTCTTGTCATTAAAATATATCCTCTATGTTGGCCCCTTTAAACAGTAGCTCAACTTTAAAAATAGACAAAAAGAAAGTACAGCTAAAGGTAAACAACATGTATTGCTACATGAAGAATAAGACACGGGGTATACGTATCATGATTTTTTGCGTGTGCAGGAATTACTCATAGTTTCCGCTCATAGTATCCATTAATACCTTTACATGTGTTTTGTGTTTCCAAATGGATAAAGTGATCATTTACGTATATTCCTTATGCAAAAAAAAAAGAAAGAGATGTCGTTATTAGTGATTGTGTTGTTTCAAACTTTGGATTAAAATCAAATGTGTATTTAGAATCTATTCAGAGCTATTATTTCAGTGTGGATTACAAAGAGGATAGAGTCAAAGCAGTTAATAATGGCAAGTTTTATATATATATATTATATTTCAAAATGTAGTCTTCTCCTATTAGTTTCTTGTTCCTTCTCGTGTTTTCTTTTTACAGGCTTAATGAGAAAAATAATCTTATGAAGATAGGTTCTTGTTAAACCATGTCGAATGCACCGCAGTCAATTTTATTTCAAATATATAATTAATGTGAACAAACGAAGAGATAACAGCATGCATTCAGTTATATTCTTTTGTTGGAATTTTCAAGAGACTGTAAGTTATTGTTTACCAAAACGATACCACCTGAATACCCCCCTTTTTCCTGGTTTTTTTTCTTTCTGCAAGGTCATGTCGCTCTTTTTTCGTTTATTTGTGTATTGAGTTCCTTGTGTCTTTTTAAATGTTACTGAAACATCATTTTGTCTCAATTTTCTTTTTCTTTTTTAACTTTTATAAAACGATCTCTGCGAACAAAGTGCGAATAGGACACACGATTGGTTTGCTTGACAGATAAAATGCGGTAATATCTTTCTTTATTCTGCTTCCCATATTTATCGTCGTTCATAAGCGAAGTGTTGCATTATATTCATATGTAAGCATTAACTTTAAAAAAACAAAAACTTGTAAATAAACGCCGAATTTAAAAAAAAAACTATTTTAGTCCACTAGTTCATGAAAGAAGTTCTTGGTTCGCACTTTGTACACAGGATAAGGTTTATGTTGTTCATGACCCTTGTATTGCTGCATGATCTATCAAAGTTTAGAACCATTACTTTATTGCTGTTTTCTTTTAATTGTAGTTGAAAATGATGTTAGGAAGAATAAGAGCAACACCAGAGGTCTATTTTGATTACCTAAAGACGGACGAGGATAAATCTTTTGAAAAAAGAAATTCATAAAGGCAACAAAAACAAGACTTACGACGACCATTTTCAACTTATTGAATTAGTGCTTGAAGAGTCACCCCCAAAACACGAGAAAAAATGCTGTGATATAAGTATTGGTAGTGTTAAAAATCAATTTGAAAGTGATTTTTTCCTCAAGAAACCGTTTTGTTGAGTGACATAATTGTTGTATTCGAAGGTGACTTTAATAAAATGTTTTTTTAACTGTCATTTGTTCTTTGGTTGTATTTTTGTTTACATGATGAAAACAATTGTGGTAATTAATAAAAAAAAATTATTTCAGTGATTGAACTATCATTTACCTGTAAGAATCAGTTATGCTACCTTTAGCTGTCCAATATTCTTAAGAAAGAAGAGGGCTATTCTTAAAAAAATTGGACAGCTAAAGGTAACATAATGGTTTCTTACAGATAAATGATATTCCAATCACTACAATAAAGAACAGGTACAACAATGGAATGACGTCACAACAATGTTTTAACATGCATTTAACAAGGGGAAAATGTGCAAATATGTCACTCTGTCACCGGTAGAGAGTTGTCGTATAGCAATGGACAATTAAACCACATCTTATTTTCAAATTGACCTCTAGGACGATAAAATACAGTGCATAGAATAATATAATAGTATAATGATACAATTGCAGCCTTTTTACGTGCGTCCTTGATCAATATATTCGGAGCAATAAAACATGCATTTGCCTTAAAGAAATTGACGGGAGATACAAAAAGTAATCCAAAAGCTTACAAGTAGAAAAGCAACTTATACCGCAATAGCAAAAAACCGGAAGTGACATTGTCCTAAAAAAAACAAGGATCGGATCTCAGGTGCTCGTGAATGACAAGCAGATCCTGTCTTCTACATGTGACATCTGTCGTGTTGTTCTAAGCATTTACAAATTCGGTGATGAGTCTCATATAGTGATGCTACAATCGAGGTTAAGAAAATATGATTTGGGTTACGAACATATTCGTGGTTAAAAGTGTTATAATTGTATAATAAAATATTGAACTTAAACATTTAGTCTTTTTTAAAGTCAGCTTATTTCAACTTCATGGCTATTGAACAGCGGTATACTACTGTTGTCTTTGTTCATTCATTGATCCTGAAAAGTGACAGTTCTCCAAGCTAAACCAAACACTTATTTAGATATGATGATATTAATCTAATGAACTATCGTCAAATCATATTTTAAATTTCAATGGTATCAATATTCATCAAATATGATTGTATAGTGTTAGCTTATAATAAAACATTGAACTCAAACATTTAGTCTACTCCAAAGTCTGTCCATTTCCACTTTATGATTATTGAACAGCGGTATAATAACGTTGTCTTTATTCGTTCTTTGATCTTCAAAAGTGACAGTTCTCCGAGCTATATCAAACACTAATGCAGATATGATGATATTTATCTTATTAATCTATTGTTTTACAACTCATTGGTATCAATATTCATCAAATATGTGTTTTACAGACGGAACACGTTGGAGTGATTCATTCTGATCTTGTAATGTCTTGTGGCTGACTTCTTGATATCCTAATGTCTCAAATACTGTGCGACACAACTTATTTATTTCTACAACTTCATCAGGTTGTATAGTCTTTCTCCAGTTGCTTGCTATCATATTACCATTTCCAGATTTTGTTAAAAATGCATTGTTGCCTCCGGACGAATGGCCTAAAAGATGACTTTGTATAAACATTTTTACTTTCTGTGAATAATTGAGTTTTGTGAAGTTAAATATTCTCTTAAAGATCGCCGTCGGATCCTTTACAAGGGCTTCATATTTCAACAGGAATATTGTATTTGGATATAAAGTTTTAAGTTTTGTAGTAGATTTTATATCAGATAATATATCATTACAAATTTCTGACGCTTTAGATTTAAAATCGTGTACGCCTATTAACTTTGACCTCATTAGGGAATTGAGTATCCCTCTTGGGTCTCTGACTAAATGTATTATTTTGAGGTTCGGCAAACTATTCAAAAGTAGTTCTGTAGTCTCCATTCGCAGTCTAACTACTTTTAATATTTTGTTCTTCATCTGTTTACAGACTTCTACTAAGTGTCCAATACAGGATGAAATGTTTGACCTTCGCTGACATTGATAATACTCTCGTGTCGTACGAGAATGATATTGCAAATTAGAGCTTCTAAGATCACTTAAATTGATATCGGATAATCTACAATTAAACCAATTAGCTAGCATGTCTGCTTGCACTGCTGGTAGTTCAATAGTTTTATCAAGCAATCTGTAAAGAAATTATAAATATGTTAAATATACTAGTAGCTAAAATAATCTACAAAACAACTATTTGATGAAAAGGTAACAGAGTGTATAACAGACCAACAATTGTATGTCCATGTTGACGACAACTAATGTGAAAAACGGAAACTTACTGAATAGTAAGCTCTAAAATTTCTTTAAAATGTCACATTTTACAAACGAAAAAATCCAACAGCCAAGATTTTATACAACAAAAAAAGAAACACAAACATAGTTGACATCAACCAACGACAACCACTAGATTACAAGTTCATTGGCATACACATTTTTTATTGTCCATGTCTTGTTTTGTTTTTGAACTACAATGACTATTAATTCTTTTTTTTTGTAATGTTTCTATTGGCAAAAAATTACATATATAAATAATCATAGTAAGTAAGTCCATAGTACATCAGCAAAATCGAAACAAGTACATAAAGTTGATATTTTGAATCATTCAATAAACGTATAATATGACTATTAATTCTTCAAAGGAGAGATGTTCAATCTAATTGCATCGGGAGAAAAAAACATCTGAAAGAATTTTTTAATTTTATTTGAAGATTTTGAGCCATGTGAACTATAAATGACCATGAAAATGTACGGTAACCATCACAAATTTGCTAAGCGATACAGTATGTGTCTCAACTGACTAGCGACATTTTTCTGCTGTCTTTATATCACAAAATATTCGTCTGAAAAGCTAAATACTAAATATCGTCCTATACCTGATTGAGACATATTTACTGAATGTTGGTTGGAAACGTAGGATACTCTTACCCCTTCTACACACAAGGTCTCGCTTCTTTTAGTGTTAAGGAGATTTTTTAAATTTGGGTTTGAGTTTTTGTTTTGGAATTGTTTTTTTTTTTATATTCTTAATTGATTTATAAGATCTGACCATCGGTAAACTACTGTTGCTTATATCGACTCAGAAAAATACATATGCAAAATAAATATGATTTTAAATAATAACATTATTCAATTTAAAACAACAAGGAAAAATACATTTACGTCACCGTCACTTGAATACAAATAAATGGAAAACAACATCATATATTTCTTCAATGATGAAGAGGAGATTGTATATTACGTTGAGCATCATGTAAATCTTAATCTAAGTTGCGCTATGAACGAATTTAGTCCCGTCATGTCATGTTGTCATTTTTGTGTTATATTTAACATTGCAATAAAATCGCGAGGTTTGGCTAGGCACAAAACCAGGTTCAACCTAACATTTCTTAAAGTGTCCTGTATCACTGAGGAAAATGGCAGTTGTTATCTTATAGTTCGTTTCTGTTTATGATACATTGTCGTTTGGTTTTTTGTTGCACTTTAGTGTTTCTGTTGTTTCGCTTCGATTCCTCTTATAGTTCATGTGTTTCCCTCGGTCTTAGTTTGTAACCCGGATTTGTTTTCTCTCAATCGATTTATGACTTTCGATCAGCGGTATACTTCTGCTGCCTTTATTTGGAATTACAATCTGGTTCTGCCCTTCAAAAGCAAACACTGTATTACAAATGAAGACAAAGACTGTCGACTGTACTGGCTTCGGAAAACGTGTAGTGGGAATATGCTTAATAAATAAGGAGGAAAAGAGAGGCGAAAGATACCAGAGGGACAGTGTAAACTTTGTTCAATAAGACGAAAGAGGTTAACAGGCTAAAAATGCAGTATCACAGTATAATTAGTGTATTTATTATAGATTTTTTACTTTTGATCAATCATACTGTCAATAATTATGTTGTAAAACATGTAGTTCTTTTAATTCTTTGAATAATTTTCATTAGTCGATCTTTCATTCTTTTCCAGTGATCATTTTGTTAAATTTTAGTTGCAATCATGTTCATTTTTGTCACTCTGGAGTTGTTTTTTTTTTTTTTTTTGTTTTTTTTTTACCTTGCATCGTTCATTTATGTTCGATTTAATTTTGTGTCTGCGGTGGTCATTTCTTATCATCAGCATACAACAATTGCTGCAAAAACAATTAACAAATAATTTAAGGAACCCTCTCCAAATTATTTTACAGTGTGTTCTAATGTTGTGCTTTTAAACCACTGTCTCTAGGTAAGATGGAGGCTCATAAATATGTTTAACTCATTCTCTATGTGAATCCAAATGCACAAGCTTGTAAATCAGTGGTTTTCCAAGGTAGATATCTATTGGATTTGTATGATGTTTTCCCTGGTGATAATTGGTTCATTTTCAATCGTTTCACTTGACCCATTTTATATTGCTTATTCTCTGATAACCCTATTCAACTTTTTTTCTATTAATAAAGTATTGATAAAATATCACTTACCTTGAGGATCCATTTAAAAATGTAATTGCAGTATTTTCATAGGTATCAAATGATAGGAAATTGATTGGTTCAAATACATGAAAATTGTTTTCAGCGGTACTCAGTACATCTAGCGTCATAGTCGAACCTCCACGGAAATAACCGACAATTAGAACGAAATTGTCATGTGATGCAGTGTCTGAAAATGTTTTAAAGAAAAAGAAGAATATTTTATCTTCAAATGCAAATTTACAAAGTTTGTTTTGAGATTGTGACACAATGATGACTGCTGTACCCATATTTTGACTATTTTAACTATTATGTCTTTTTTGTTCACGCATCGTTGTAAATATAATGGAAGTTGATGCGACTGTCATACAAGTGAGAGGTTTAGCGCTATAAAACCAGGTTCAATCCACCATTTTCTACATTGAAAATGCCTGTACCAATTCAGAAATATGACAGTTGTTGTCCATTCGTTTTATATTTTTTATCATTTAATTTTGACATTTGATTAGGGACTTTCCATTTTGAATTTTTCCTCGGAGTTCAGTTTTTTTGTGATTTTACTTTTTACACACGTAAGAAAATAATATTTTTATAAAAATTTCACAACAAAATGTAACGTGCATAAGTTCGGGTAAATTATAAATACATCTTTTTTTTTTTTTTTTTTTTATTTTTTTTTTTATCCAACATATATAATATACAACAGTACAGTTATCAAACAGTAAGCTCATATATATGAATGTAATATAATACAACCTATCAGAAAATGTATAAAACTTGAAAATAACATTTTGTTGGGATTTTATAATTGTATCTTATTTAAAAGGACATACAAAAAAAAGTATAGAGAATCAATAAATAAAAGAATTAAAAGATGATTAAGAAAAATAAAAAAAAATAAAAAAACAAAAAACAAAAAAAACAAAAAACAAATATAAAAAAAAACAAAAATTTAATTTGATGTCTGCTAATTTTGTATAGTTGCTAATCCACCAAATTATCCTGTAAAGCCTCTTGGTAAATGCACCAAGCTTGATTAAACTTGTCAAAACATTTATTTTTAATTGATATCTTCTTCTCCAAAATATAATGATGCTTTATTTTTTCAATCAATGCTGTTAAACTTAATTCTCCTTTAAAATATCGTGTATTATAAATATATTGTTTAATCCAGAGAAAAATATTGTTTTGAGGGTCACCTTTGTACATTCGTGATAAATTTCCAAACAAAAAAATATCTTGTGTAAATGGTATACTAATACCATTCTGGAGAAACCACATTACAGTTTGCTCAATAAATTGTTGTACATAATAACAGTCCCACAGTATATGTTCAATTGATTCAAGTTCAGTGTTACAAAAAGTACAATATGGGTTTTGCACTATCCCAATTTTGTTTAAAAACGTATAAATTATAAATACATCTTAACAATATAAACTTGTGTAAGTTTATTAGCATAACAGTGCATATTCACAATCATTAGGTGACTTGATCCTTTTATGTATTTCAAAGGAAGACAATTTGAACAAACAAAGAGTTAGGTTTCCTATTACAAAAAGCCATGTCATGTGGCGTCGCATCCTATAAATTCAGTGTTGGCTAAATTTCGTTCAATAAAACTTACCTTTTACTAAATATCTTTTCTGAACTTTTTTAGAAAAGTCATGTCGAGTTTGTTCTGGAAAAATAAGCATAATTTAAATTTTCATACAATATTCACGTAAATTTCACGTCAAATGCTGATTCACATGGACAAAATATGACTGTGTATTAAAATATTAAAGGAATAACTGTAATATTTTTTCTGTTTATGAAGAAATAACATCAAAATTGTGGTGCACACTGAATAACCCGCGTAGCGTGTTATTTTAAAGTGTGCACCACATTTTTTGTTATTTCGAATAGACAGAAAAAATATATGTTATTTCTTATAATTTAATTCTAATTACCGGAGTAAACCATAAAAAAACGTTGATGACGTCATGGTCACATGACTAAATTATGTCTATCAGCTGATAAACAAACCTACGTCAGCCAATCAGAAGACGCGTTAAATCCAAAACTGAATTATAAGAACATCAACATTGAACTAATTAGTTAGTTTAGGATTCGGTTAAAACCAATGTTTTATTTCAGAGTGTATTATCTCTTTTCAAGAGCTGTTCTGAAACAACCTTTTTCAGGACGATATGTATTTTACAAAAGAAATGTTCTATGCAATAAACCTGTAAAAAGGATGATTATCGTATTCGTTTATAATGAAATAGTTTAAACTTTATATTTATGGTTTTTCTATGGAAACACGAAATACGAACATTGGCAGGGTATACACATATTCATTGAAGCACTCCAATATATGTTAAAAGGAAGAGGAATGACTCCCTTAACTGTTATAAATAATGGCATAAAATTCGTGCACTTTGAACTGGGCTTTAGACTGAAAGACATTCATTATCGATGTGCGCATCTAATGCGTAAAAATGTGTACCGTTAATAAAATTGCCATTATTAAACCCGTTGTCATCGATTTACTGTGTTTGGTCATATCGATACCATTCTAGTTCGGAGCTGTTCTCGTCATTTATTTAATTCCCCTATACAAATATATTTGTATCTTGCTTTATGAATTGTGGACTCGCAAAAATAGTTCTCATTTTTATCATGTACTCGTACAAGTCATATACAATATCAAATATAAAATAACCTTTCACTGAATCTTCCTTTGTGTCTTTTCCAGGAAAGTTATGCCCTGTAAGAAAACAAAAAATATGAAACTAAAATAAGTTTTATAAATAAAATATTGTAAACACAAATGTGACAAAACCTAATGTAGATTTATGCATCCATGCGTTGATATACTAATGTATTTTCTATTTGTTTTGTCGTATATCGTATATATTACAGAAGCATGCGGATATTTATATTATATTTCTCTAAGCCTGGTATCTATTATGATTTCATTGAAACTAAACGATGGAATGTCATCATGCATTCACGTTATCGTACAACATTGATTTAGAAAACCATGAACACATGTATTAAAAATCATTATTGCCATGATGATGAAATAACGATACTTTCTACAATACAAAGTTTTATGCCAAGACTCGAGAACAAAAGACAAAATCTATAGAAACGTTCAACCTATTAAATATTTGTATAATCTACTAAAACAACATTTTAAGAATGTAATTTCAATAGTTTTTTTAGAATGCAACACATTGTTCTAAATATGATGATCACGATTAGTTTACAATTGTCAATGTTATAAATAACTTTGACATTAATCTTATAAAAATGAAAGCCAACATGATTTTCATCACTGATTAAGATAGGCTATTGACCGACAAAAAACGATTTTGTAAAACAAACAGAAAATGTTAAATACAACTTATTGAGTACGTCAATATAATTGAATTTCAGCTATATTCTTTGAATAGCGTAATAAAAACTTATATTTAATGGAATGATTTGAGATCGGAGATTTCGATATAATAAATAACATTCTTAATAAGACTCAGATACAATTTAGTCAACGACTTCTAGATACACTTCTTCCATTATATACGGCGAACTAGGTCTTTTCCAAGGAAGATTAAAATTTAGACAAATTGAATTATAGGAATAGATGGTCAGATATAAAGTAGCACTGCACACATGAAATTGTAAGAACAATATCATAATACTTTAGACCTCGTTATACTTAATGATTATCTGAATTATTAATATTATTTTGCAAAGTACAAAATATATTGCATGGCAACCAATATGAAATACTACAGAAAGCATATAAAGTGTAAAACTTAATCGATGATTTCCAAGTAAAAATCCTCTGATTATTATTTCAGAAGCGGATGGTATGAACTTAATACGAATATTGTAAGAGACATGAAATATACAACATTGAGCGTAGAATTACATTTTCATCTGTTTTACCATTATAACATTTCTTTGTAAGTTTGATAGGGAAAAGTGATTTTTTTTTCACAGTCGCACAGTTTCAAAAAATACCGAAATCCAAGGGAAATCAAAACGGAAAGTCCTTTTTAAAATGACAAAATCAGAAGCTCAAACACATCTGACGAATTAAAAACAACTCATATTCGCAGAATAATGCAAGAGTCACAAAGAACGCTTACAGAAAATAATGTATACATGTATGTTTAAAAGTTTTTGATAGAAAAAGAAATTTATTTGAGTATATATATATATATAAAAAAAAAAAACACTGATTACTCAGTCACAGACTTGTAATAAAACAAATATGATTTTCTTTGTTATGGACCCGTGGAAATAAATTTGAAATTTTCTTTTCTGAAATTTGCTCAATTTATAACATGAAAAAATATAAGAAATTTAACCTTTTACAAATAACAGCAGTTTAGGTTTAAAATCAATGTTCTACACTATATGCAATAAAAATGATTCCATCCGTGATTAGTAGCTTTTCATACTCAAATCTCAGGCAATCGCTGAATAAAGCAACATGTACAAAGAATAGTTAATCAACAACTACTATACATGCTATAATGTGTGAAGAAGTGGAGTTGTGGTTTTAGACATTGGGCTTGATGTAATGTTATGTCAACAGATAGGGTGAACTATAAAGTATTTAAATGGGAATTTATAAATGCCATTAATAAGAAAACCATGAACACATGTATTAAAAATCATTATTGCCATGATGATAAAATAACGTTTCTACAATACAAAGTTTTATGCCAAGACTCGAGAACAAAAGACAAAATCTATAGAAACGTTCAACCTATTAAATATTTGTATAATCTACTAAAACAACCTTTTAAGAATGTAATTTCAATAGTTTTTTTAGAAGCAACACATAGTTCTTAATATGATGATCACGATTAGTTTCCAATTGTCAATGTTATAAATAACTTTGACATTAATCTTATAAAAATGAAAGCCAACGTGATTTTCATCACTGATAAAGATAGGCTATAGACCACAAAAAACGATTTTGTAAAACAAACAGAAAATGTTAAATACAACTTATTGAGAACGTCAATATAATTGAATTTCAGCTATATTCTTTGAATAGCGTAATAAAAACTAATATTTAATGGAATGATATGAGATCGGAGATTTCGATATAATAAATAACATACTTAATAAGACTCAGATACAATTTAGTCAACGACTTCTAGATACACTTCTTCTATTATATACGGCGAACTAGGTCTTTTCCAAGAAAGATTAAAATTTAGACAAATTGAACAATAGGAATAGATGTTCAGATATAAAGTAGCACTGCACACATGATATTGTAAGAACAATATCATTATACTTTAGACCTCGTTATACTTAATGATTATATGAATTATTAATATTACTTTGCAAAGTACAAAATATATTGCATGGCAACCAATATGAAATACTACAGAAAGCATATAAAGTGTAAAACTTAATCGATGATTTCCAAGTAAAAATCCTCTGTTTATTATTACAGAAGCGGATGGTATGAACTTAATACGAATATTGTAAGAGACATGAAATATACAACATTGAGCGTAGAATTACATTTTCATCTGTTTTACCATTATAACATTTCTTTGTAAGTTTGATAGGGAAAAGTGATTTTCTTTCTCACAGTCGCACAGTTTCAAAAGTAAAAAATAAAAAATACCGAAATCCAAGGGAAATCAAAACGGAAAGTCCCTCTTAAAATGACAAAATCAGAAGCTCAAACACATCTGACGAATTAAAAACAACTCATATTCGCAGAATAATGCAAGAGTTACAAAGAACGCTTACAGAAAATAATGTATGCATGTATGTTTAAAAGTTTTTGATAGAAAAAGAAATTTATTTGAGTATATATATAAAAAAAAAAACACTGATTACCAAGTCACAGACTTGTAATAAAACAAATATGATTTTCTTTGTTATGGACCCGTGGAAATAAATTTGAAATTTTCTTTTCTGAAATTTGCTCAATTTATAACATGAAAAAATATAAGAAATTTAACCTTTTACAAATAACGGCAGTTTAGGTTTAAAATCAATGTTCTACACTATATGCAATAAAAATGATTCCATCCGTGATGAGTAGCTTTTCATACTCAAATCTCAGGCAATCGCTGAATAAAGCAACATGCACAAAGAATTGTTAATCAACAACTACTGTACATGCTATAATGTATGAAGAATTGTTAATCAACAACAACTACTGAACATGCTATAATGTGTGAAGTAGTGGAGTTGTGGTTTTAGACATTGGGCTTGATGTTATGTTATGTCAACAGATAGGGTGAACTATAAAGTATTTAAATGGGCATTTATAAATGCCATTAATAAGAAGAAAAACTGGTGTTATAGAATTATGACAAAATTTAGAAAATGGAATGTAGATTTATACACTAATTTAGATAGTGTGTTGCATAAAAATGTTATTACACAGTTAGATTTTTTATTTGAAAATTATAAGATAAATTGGCATAATAGAATATTGTCACAAAATGGAAAAAAATTACGTACTTATAAATTGTTTAAAGATATTTTTCAAACAGCGATGTATTTGAAAAAGCACATTTCAATACGATACAGAAGTGCATTTGCTAAATTTAGGTGTGGCGTTGCCCCTTGCGAATAATCGCTATGAAAATGAAACTGTAAATGAGAGAGTTTGCTTTGTGTGCAATGATAAACTTGAAGATGAGAAACATGTTATTTTAGACTGTCCTTTATATGCAGATTTACGTGAAAGTTTATTTTATGAAGTTAAAAGGAGTAATGGTGATTTTAATATTTTATCTGATGATGATAAGTTTATATATCTTTTTAAAATAACTGATTGTTTTGATGTGGTTGCAAGACCTGCTTTAACAATTTAAGTAGAAGGAATAGTTTTTTTATATATATGCTTGATTGATGGTTATGTTTATATAAACTTGAAATATTTTATATACTTGACAATTGTAGTTGTATGGTTTTACATAACAGAAATGTTTTTATATACATGATAAATATATAGTTATAATTTATATTGATTTCTATAGTCTCTCGTAATTCTTTATAGAATGGCACTTGTATTTTAATTGATAAAATTATTGTTTTATTCAATGTATATATTATGATGATTGTATTATATGTATTACAAGTGGTGAGACTCTAATAAAATATTGAATCTGTGATGACCTTATGAGCATTAAAGCTAAAGGAATTATTTCCGTTTCTTATGATATTTACCAACCGGTGAATTTGAACTCTGGTGGATAGCTGTCTCATAAGAAATCCCACCAAATTTCCTTATTTGTATAACGGACTCTTATCTTCAAAGATATTTGTAATTCATATGTAATAACTAATGAACTTACGATTCTGTCTATATGTTTTGTTTCTATCCACCAGAACATCCATTAATATAATTATAACAATAACAGCACATATCCACACGAACCGGGTTCTTCGTTTGATATACAAATAAATTCCTCTTATGTTTGCCATCTTTATTAAAAAAAATATATAAATTTCAGATAATTTCCTTGTGATTTTCACTATGATACAAAGTTTTAAAAAACACAATGACCGAGAAAAAGAAAATTACCAATTTATTTTTTTAATTGGATTCTCCTTTTCAATGTTATCTGAATTATCTGTAACTTTGCTAAGACACATTTATGATCAATATTCATATTCATTTTACTTAAACGGTTAATCAATTAACGTATATATCTATGGTATTTGTATGTATAAACATGGTTAATGTTACCATTGCATGCACACTTAAACAATCAATTGCAAACGATCCTATAAAAGACCTTTGAGAGTTTGTTTCAACAACGATACAACACATTACAATGACAAAATAGATAGAATAAAAATACAATTAAAAAAATTGAATAAAAAATTGAATTCTCAGTCGGGTTTACATGAAAAATTTCAAACATACGCTTTGTGAAGCTTTTGTGAAGAATAATAACAATAACAACACATACAATATTAAGACATATAAAACATATAAGAAATCATATAATATATTTAAAACATATAAATAATAAACACATTAGTCATGCAAAGTACTATTAAGACATCTTAATGCATAAGCTAAAATATTCATTAATAAAAGCATAGCAAAAAACAAAGAACTAAACGAAAAAATAAGCACACGCGAAACGAAACAAAAAGAGGACAAAATATGTTCTTTAAGCTGCATGGAAAACTCAACATAAAAATCAAAACATTTTAAGATCTGCAGGAGCCAAATCTGCAATTCCAGTTGTTGGTCAAATATACTTTTAAACTGGTACAGGTTCAAGTGCAGCATACTTTAATGAATGAACACCAAATTGAGTTGTTCTCACATGTGATACTTTAACAGTTGAAAGAAAATTGTAGCTTTCTAAGAGTAAGGAACATTTTCATAAATAATAATATTATATAGATACACTGGTGACTCAAAGTTTCTTCAGCAATTATTCATATGTGTCTTATTTTCATAGAAGGGAAATCAATTTTTAATAAAGAGAATTGCTTAGTCACTACTTACATCTGAAATTGAGAATGGAAATGGGGAATTTTTCAGAGACAACAACCCGACAATAGAACAGACAACAGTAGAAGGTCATCAATATGTATTCAATGCAGCGAGAAACTCCCGCACCCGGGATGTCCTTCAGCTATATATATGCTTGTTCAGTGATAATGGACGTCATACTTAACTCAAAATTATACACAAGAAACTAAAATTAAAAATCATACAAGACTAACAAAGGCCAGAGGCTTCTGACTTGGGACAGGTTCAAAAATGCGGCGGGGTTAAACATTTTTTTTTTAGATGAACCGCCTCAATGCACTCTGTTGTACTTTTTTCATTTCCGCTTTTTAGCTCACCCCGGCCCGAAGGTCCTATTGTGAGCTTATGCCATCACTTGTCGTCCGTCGTCTGTCTTCGTCTATCGTCGTAAACTATTTAAAAAATCTTCTCCTCTGAAACTACTGGGCCAAATACCTTTAAACGTAAACTACATGTTTCTTAGGGTATCTAGTTTATAAATTATATCCGAAGTTTTGATCCATCGACAAACATGGCCACCATGGCTTAAAGTAGAACATTGGGGTCAAATACAGTTTTTCACCCTATTTCTCAAAAACTAAAGCTTTCAGAGCTAATCAGACATGGGGTTTAATTGGCAAACATCTATCAGCTATGAAATTATCAGACGAATCGAACAACCCATTCATTGGTTGCCAACAACAAAGTAAGATCTACAAAAAAAGTTAATATGACCAAAATTGTCAATTGACCCCTTAAGGAGTTATTGTCCTTTAAAGATAATTTTACAAAATTTGTTCATCAAGTTTGCCAACATTTAAAAATCTTCTCCTCTGAAATACAGGTGAGCGATTCACGCTATTGAGAGCCTCTTGTTAATATACATAAATAATATATGATATAAAGTAATAATAAATAGACAGCGTACATTATTCTATAATGGTTCAGAAGTTTGATATTGATAAATAAGTAAGTGAAAAGTATAACAAAAATACAATATTCCAACGTAATTTCATAAAATAGACGTCCATTAAAATTGACAAAATCGATCTTCATTAATCAACAGAACGAGTAAACCCAAGAAAAGGCTGTTAAACTTGGTTTTTGGCTAGCTAAAACTCCCATTTATATGATAGTTGTATATAGTTCCGTTTGATTGACAATTTGAAAAGGGAATAAAACATGAAACCTACAAGAATGGATACCAGTGCGCAATGCATTTTTCTGGTGCTCCCATGAAACCCAGCCCTTCAATTGATCGGAATCTTTTTTTTTCTTTTTTATCAAAATAACACCTCGTATCATCATATTTTGATGTTGACCGCGCGAGTTTCACAAAATTAGGAAATTACCCCTTTTTGAAGATTTTCCTTTCTTACCACTATTATCTAAATAGCAAAGAAAGTGGTCTAGTATCCTTTGTGCTAGTAGTTAATTTCGTTCAGAATAATATCAGTATATGAAGACAGAAAGTAAATTTTATAAGAATTAAACTATGTATGTCCTGTATGGTAAACTTTCCACCCTTAAATTGAACTATCTGACCTTACAGTTTAACTGTGTACCCTTTATGTTAAACTGTTTGACCTTGAATTTTAAATGTGTGCCCTTATGTTAAACTAAATGAACTTGAAGTTTATCTGTGTGCCCTTTATGTTAAAATGAATGACCCTGAAGTTTAAATGTGTGTCCTTTATGTTTAACTAAATGGCCTTAAAGTTTAACTGTGTACCCTTTATGTTTAACTAAATGACCTTGTGCCCTCCATGTTAAAGTCATAAGAAACGAGTGACCGGTGAAAAATATTGTTCTTCCAATTCTTGAACCAATGCATACAAACATCATAAACTTAGTCTTCTGTGCACGAAATTATCATTTTTTTTCGTGTAAATTTGGTATAATCTTCATTTTTTTTCAATCGGTCAGTTTTGTTGTGAAAATATGGCAGGTAATTACAGTTCGTGTTTTGAAGCCGAAGATTAACGATTGTCACCTGCTTGTCAACAATCGACTATAAATCAACAAAAAGCATGGAAATTGAGCACGTGTTTAACATGTAAATTCAGATAATAGCTTATTTTAAGGACATCCATGCGTATTGCGACCACCGGGATTTTACGAGATTGGTCACACTGAGGTCACTTTGCATACGGAAAATATGTCGGGGGGACTGCTTCCTGGAGGAAGCAATTCAAATAAAGTAAACTTCTTCTAAATATGAATAAATTTAAGAATTTTCTTCAGAAAAAAGTATATGTACATAAGTTTTATAATGAAAACTATCCATTAAGTTATAAAAAAACATATGCATTATTTTTTTTAATTTGAGGTTTCTTATAACTTTAAACTAAATTACCTTGAAGTTTAAATAAGTGCCCTTTATGTTTAACTAAATGACCTTGAAGTTTAACTGTGTACCCTTTATGTTTAACTAAATGACCTTGAAGTTTAACTGTGTGCCCTCTATGTTAAACTAAATGACCTTGAAGTTTAACTGTGTGTCCTTTATGTTAAGTAAATGACCTTGAAGTTTAACTGTGTGCCCTCTATGTTAAACTAAATGACCTTGAAGTTTAACTGTGTGCCCTCTATGTTAAACAGTGTGACCTTGAAGTATGTAAACTGTGTGTCCTTTATGTTAAACTTTGTGCCAGGCACACTTACCATTATCATGTTTGATCATGTTTGACAGTCAACAGAATTCTGCTTACATTTTCACATTTTAATAGACGTTTAGATGTCCAACAAAACGTTAGTTAAACATATAATCAATCTTTCGGAACATTTACTAACAATAAAATAAAAATCGCACAAAAAAAATCACCGGTTGATCGCTTATTATAAATAAGTATTACAAAACTTTTCGTTTGACTAGTACCAAATAAGTCAATAATTAATTAACATTATTAACCTGTTTCATACCGGTCTGTAATTAAATATTTACACAGTGTAATTTATTTACGAAGTATTTTATCGTATTATCACGGGTAGTAAGGTCGTCATATCGAGGGGCGTTTAGTACAGTGATTTTGTCATAGTTTGGATAAGTTTGACATGACGGTGTTAAGTCTTTTTGATGACAATCAATGCCAAAATGTAAACATTGGGATATTTTGTAAACGGAACTTCTGATCAATAATTCAAGCTGGTAAGTACCTTTGTATAAAGTAAATATCTTAGTACATCACAAGTGGTATCATATGGTTAATGATTTAACACAGAACAAAGCTTGCGTTTGTCAAAATTTAAAACTTGCTAATTGGTTTATCGTGCGTAAAAAAAGTTATTTTCTTACAGTCTGTTACATCACATATATCTTCGTGATATAACACTGCGGTCAATTATTCTGAAAAATACCTACTTTTGCAATCAATTCAAAATTACTGAAATATCTGTGTCATGGTTTAGTTCATTAGTGTCATGGTTAAGTTCATGTTCGACATGGTTCAGTTATGTAATTCTTCTCGTGTATAATGAAGAGTTACTATCAAAATTAACAAAAATCGTTCCATTTGAAACACAGAAGGACATAAAAACGCACAAACAATGTAGTAATATGTTATAAGTAGATGCAATATGATTGCCAATGAGATAACTATCCACCTGAGATCAATTGACGTAGATGTTAGCAGGTATTTGTCATCAAGAGGCCTTCAACATTCAACAATGAGCAAAAGCATATTTCTTAGCATGATATAAAAGGCTGCGACAAAATTCAATGTATAGGAATTCCAATTAGAAAATCATCAGCCTAATTTCTGTCCAAAATAAATAGCAAAATATGATACACAGTTACATACGATATTCACGGAATTACAGACACTTTACTTGAGACAGTATATACAAAATATTTCGGAGTAAAACATGTTTGGGGGTTCCCAAACCTCTTCTTCGCCTTAACCATGCCACACATGTAAACTCACCAGATCGGGTTTAAACAAGAAAATCAAGTAACAGATACACTAAAGACACAAATAGATAACGACATATATTTAACACTGTAGTTTCATTGAATATCATTATATGAAACAATATTGAGAGGATCTTATTTTTCAATATTTGTTTTTTAATCTTTAAATCTTTTATTTCCTCAATCATATTATAAACTTGAATCCAAAAGAACTAATTAAACAATACTACGTTTATTTATTTCAGAAGCCATGCAAAGTTTGACCAACCCGAAGATCTACTGCTTAACGTAAATAGTGCAATCGTGAACCCATATGATGGATTTGCACATGGTGCTCAAGGAATTCGTCAGTACCATAGGAAAGATAAAGAAAAAATCCATCCTCATAAAAGAGCATGTTATGATATCTAAAAATGTCATTATCTTGAAAATGAGACAATATTTATATCATTTAAACTTTATGAATGCTAGAAATGAATCAAAAATCAAATTTTAAATTTATTAAATACTATTTTGTTTAACATATTTTACTGTGTCTGGTGAATGATCGAACCAAACGGAAGGACTCTCCACACATACATTTATGCTCTTTCTGCTCGTGTATCCCACTATGGTGCTGGTCTAGTGAACGCTTGCTGTTAAACACAGCATTACATTCCATACAGATGTAGGACTTATTCCCTTGACATTCTTTGACATGTCTTGCCATTGATTGTCTATCAGCGAAAGCCTTGCTGCATACGGTACATTTAAACGGTTTGTAGTTTAAATGTTTACTGTTGCGATGACCTTCAAAATGTGCGTTATCGTTAAACCGTTGAAGGCAAATATCACACTCTATTGGGCGTGAACTAGCATGGTCTCTTAAATGACGACTTAGGCCGATTCTTGAAGTATATTTTTTGCCGCAAACATCGAATGTGTGCGAATTTCAAACGCTCAATTTTACACCAGTACTCAAAACCCTCCTTCCTTGATGGGTGCATTTTACATAGACAAATAAAATCGTATGATATAATCAAAACGAGGATGTTAATTTGATGTATGCCTTTTTGTGCTTCTTCGTTACATTTGTTGTTTTTATAGTGATTAGGATGATAACACAATGTTGACTGCTGTACCCCTATTTTTGACATTTTTACCAATTGTGTCTGTTTGTTTTGTTCACGCATCGGTGACAATATAATGGAATTTGATGCGACTGTCATACAAGTGAGAGGTTAAGCTAGCTATAAAACCAGGTTCAATCCACCATTTTCTACATTTGAAAATGCCTGTACCAAGTCAGGAATATGACAGTTCTTGTCAATTCGTTTTTGATGCGTTTTGTTATTTGATTTTGCCATGTGATTATGGACTTCCCGAATTGATTTTCCTCTGAGTTCAGTATTTTTGTGATTTTACTTTTTATCGAACATTAAAGGGTTTGAATGTCGTGCTTCATGTTCCGTCAAGGCCCATCTATCTGATAATTTCGCTGGACGATGAGAACAAATCAGTTGATCCCCGTGTGTTCTCATATGGCGTGTTAGACATCTTCTTTGAACAATTTTAGAACAGATGTCGCACTGAACTTTAGTTGTTTTTTGGCAAACCCTGTTGATTTTCATTATTGTTTTCATCTAATTTGTCATCATCTTTATTGAGTGAAACCACTGTTTCTTCAATTAAATCAGTATCACCAACAGCTTCAAATGACCCGTCTAAAGGACCAATAGATGCAATTGCCTCTGAAAAATTGTACGAGTCCAATTCAATGCATTTGTGTAAAATTTGGAGCCATATCGTGTAAATAAATAACAACAGAAAAACAATTATGAATTTGGCTGCGTTTTTTTTTATGCTAAACATATTTAGTTACACAAATTGAAAAGAAGTTATAAACTACGAAATCATGAAAATATAAGTTTTCAACACAGACACCAAACAAGCATTCATAAGTGCTAACTATTGTGAAAGGAAGGGTTTTACACATTTAATTTCAAAAACATATTTATTGAATTCCGAAGTTGCGATTCACCAAAAAAATCCAGAACCTAGTGACGCGACAAGTTGTCCTATGTCATACCTTACTGTTTTACGCTATACTGAGAATAGTTTGATGGTTTCAGATCTCTGGTTGTCTCTGTTCAATTTATTTACCCATTTTATAGAAACAGGCAGATATAGAGTTTGGCCTATTTATTTCATCCTATTGTTGAAGAATTCATGTTTGTGTTGTTGATTTGCTGTCTCATTTATGTATTTCCCACGTCATTTTACATTTGATATTACCTAGTAAATTGAAAATCAAATAAGCAAAAAATGATAAACGGCAAATATAGATAGCATAACATATCATTGAATGTTCTAAGAAGTTCAAATGAAGTGTACTTGTGATACATGTATATATCAACAAACTTAACATCTGTTTCATCTTCGTCCATCTTATAATGCGTTATATCCTATTACAAACGATGATTTCTTGTCTAGCCAGGTCAATTAAGGTCGTACACAGTTTAAATGTACATGTTGCAGACAATATAACACGTGTTTCTTTGAATTTCAATCCTTTTTTCAATCACATTTAATAATATACCACCTCATACTTAAAACTAGATAGCAGGAGGTTTTTTTCAGATATTAGTATAGAAACTGTATTACATAAAAAGTAAAATATTTGAAATAATTCAATGATACTATACACGATGCATTTATACAATATTACAAAGGTGTTTATTGATTTCTTATAATAATTGATAAACTTGAACATTATATCGGCTTAAATCCAAAATTGGAGTTGTGATCTTTCATATTTTAAATTCGAACTTTGAAAGTACTTTTTTTTGTAATTTCACCTATTATAGTTTTAAAACCAATAAGTTTTAAAACTGTTGTCCATGTCACGCGTAACTATTCGGTTTCGTAAATGGTTGAAGACTAATGATGTCCTCTTAATATACTTTGGTTAGTTTTTTAGTTGGGTTACTGTATCATGGACCTATAACCCCACATCTCCTTTTATTCATCATAAACTAGTTCAAAATTTACAATAAAGAAAAACCAACAAATGAATAGTTTTCTAGAAAAGAAAATGAAAAACAGGAATTCCTTTTTGACTGGCTGCCATTTTTGAATAGAAGTCTTTAGCTATTTGGCTAGTGATGCCGCTCATGATATCCCCGGCAGAGTCAAGCATGACTTTGGACATATGGACAAAAGATTATATGTGAAACAGAATCAACGCTTTGTCTTTTTTTTTGTAAAATTATATCGAAAGCTAGTTTAAAAGAGCAGTAACTTTTAAATTTATATTGTAGAAAACTTACGAAAAGTAACATGACATGTTTAACATACGCTTTGACGATTGCACCCACTAAATTTGGTTAAACAGGCTTTTTTTCTTCTCCGGCAGTTAATATATTGTGTAACTTAGTTCAATAACAGGCGCTATCAATCAACTTTTCAGTATTAAAGTGAAACACATATATATTTATTTCGATCTAAACCATGACAATCTTGACCAAAACCATGACGAATTTCTAGACTCTTAACCGAACCATGTCAATCGCTTAACCAAACCATAGCAATTCCGATATCTTGCTTATTCTGCGTTAATTTCGTGAAACAACAATTCCAATATAGATCGTTTGACCTCCAATACATATTCAAGCATCTTATTTGCTTTTTATCTGCTCGTGTGAATAGAACTGAGGCAATAGTTTAGGGAATCAACATAAATTAACCATGTCAAACTTATCCAAACTATGACAAAATCACTGTACTAAACGCTCCTCGATATGACGACCTTACTACCCGTGATTATGTCTATAAACAAATATAATGAGTTACTAGTGTGAGACCGGAGTTTCATAACGGTGGCTAGCAACTAACGGTTATTAAGGAGGCTCGCGGGTATAAAAAAATCAGCAAAAAATTAAACATTTGTTTTTTCATTTCAAATTTTATTTATTACACTGTTAGTTATTACTTTATAATATGGTACAAAAAATCACCAAGAAAAAATGATTTGGTTTGGCCACAAATGACTTTTAAAATGTTCATATCATAGAAAAAGCTCCAAATTATCTCCCTTTGGTGCAAAAAAATTACCATTTTTTTACGTTTAAATTGAAATATCTTTTTTAATTCATCGGTGACCTATATTTTTTATTATTGTTTTCAAGCAAGCTGTACATAAACTAAATAATTGTAAAATTTTTGCGATTTCTGTAATTTAGTTCTTTTTTTATTTCGATATTACCAATATTTCTCCTATTAGTTCAACAGAAAAAAAGGACATTTACAAAAATGTATGCTTCTTTCGGATGCAGATTGTGAGCTGAAATGAAAGGTGACTCCATATTTTTATTTTATATTTCCATTAGGTATAAGATAAAGTTTAATCATAGAAAAATATAGGAAAATCCTTTATTAGAAAAAAAAGTTGGTTTATACCCGCGAGCCCCCTTAAAATAATTTCTTGCCCTGTTTTAATTTTCATAAAAACTCATTTAAGACACGAGTCCGTAAGAAGCCGAAGAGGAGGTTGGGGAGGGGGTGGCGTGGGTTGTCTCAGGTCCTCTCGATTCGCTGTGTTTTATGTACAAAATGGAATGTCTCTGTTTAAGTAACTTTTCTGTTTTGAAAGTATCACAACATTTTGTGATTTACATTGCAGAATGCATAAATACGGAAGCCGATAAGGGCCATTAAAAAAAATTATATCGTAATTACGACATCGCTATATCTTAATTTCGACATAACCTGTCGTAATAACGACATCGCTATATATTTTAAAGAATATGTATTATGATTGCCAAGAGACTAAATGACACAGAAATTACAACTATAGGTCATCATAATGCCCCCAATAATTAGGTAAGCCCCCGCATAGTCAGCTATAAAAGAGGGACGAAAGATACCAGAGGGAGAGTCCCCGAAATGCTGTGTCCAAATTTCATATTTAATGTATTATATTGTTAAATAATTTACACGAAGCTTAATAAGTACATATTTTTAATTGCATAGATTTGAATTCATTGGTTTAAGATATTTATTTATATTGTAAAGTTTAATATTTCCATCGTCGCAAAATCTTTGGTTACCTTCTGTGAGAAACTTATATATTTTAAAGATTGCATTTGAAGTTTGATATTAGGGAAGACATCAAAAGTTCAATGTAGGATAAAAAAAAACTTAATTCACATAGTTTTTTCGCTGACCCCCCCCCCCCCCCCCCCCCCCCCCCTAAACCCCCCTTCTTAACTTAATTTGGGAAAAATTGATTTACCTATATGGATATATGTAAAATCGATTTTAGATTAACAAAACTTGCAGCAGTGTTGATCCCCCCACCCCCAAACTATTCGATTTAAGTTTTTTATCCTACATCGATCTTTTGATGTCGTCCCTTATTCCTTCAATCATTGAAATACTCGTTTATTCACCATCAGCTTTACAGGCAATACAGGGACCTCTATCAAATGTCGATAACCTAATTAATTGTGATACATTCTGTAGTATAACCACGCTACTAAAAGCAGGTACATCTGTCGTGCTTGAATGGATTCCTAGCCATGTAGGCATCTTGGGAAATGAGTTAGCTGACATGCAAGCAAAACATGCTTTGAATTATGAACTTATATATGCAAATACCCCACTATATAAAGAAGATATTAAAACTGTATGCACTAATATACTTAAAACTATGTGGCAAACTAGCTGGGATTTCAATAAAAAGGGTAGACACTTGTATGAAATAAAGAAAAAAATATCATTTAAGGTGTCGTTACCAAAAATGATAAGGCGCAAAGAAACTATTATGTACAGACTTAGAACTGGATATGCTAAACTAAATAAACATCTATTCAAAATAGGAGTTAAGGTTCCACTAAAGTCAAAATATAGGACACTACAGAAATATATAAACTTTGCCTGTATTTTTCAACCTATAATGAATAAAGTCCTACACTATCGGAACATATGTCCATTTAAACATATTTAACATATACACACTTTGAAAATTGTAAATAAACTTGAAATTTTTATGTTGTGGCCAAAACGGTTTTGAGGGTGGCAAAAAAAATCTGAAATGTGTGAAAATTGCGGTAGAGCACCTGAAACAGCAAAACACTTTCTGCTAGAGTGCGCTACATATAGCGATAACAGAAATGTTATGCTTCAAGAGTTAATAGCACAAGGAGTTACTTATTTTTCGATGCAAAAGTCTGCTTAGTGAAAAAGCACAATCAGTCCTGCGCATCATTAATTTTATCCATGCTACAAAAGAGGACATATAAACATATGACATTTGTATTTAATAATACGTAAATTGCAATTAAATTCTGAAAAGAAAGAAAAAAAACGTTTGTGTGTGTCTGGTAATATCAAATAACTTGGTTAGAAAATTGGTTAGAATGATAGCAAATTACAGAGTTATCTCCCCTTATTCGTTATTTCTAGTGCATTTCAACCAAACTGTATCTTCTATTACCAGAACAGAAAATGGAAATGAATGTTATTTTTGTGCATAACTACATATTATGAACTGAAATCAATGTCAAATAGGGTGGGTTTTATTTGGTCATGTTTTCACTGCTGCCCGATTCTTAGGCAGACTGGCACTTTAAAAAATAAAAAATGCGGCGTCGAAGAGGGTTTTTGACTTCGATTAAGTTTTATTCGTTGGTTTTTTATATGTTGGTTGATTCTGGTTCTGTTCGTTTTGTGATGTCATTTTATCATAAATTACTTCAAGTTGTGGAAATCGATCTAATAATGTTTACTCTTTAAGTTATTTCAACTAAAATGCAGTACTGTCGCAAGTAATGTGGGAAGGAAAGATGGGACGGAAGTACATGTATACGGTTTTCCATTATTTTATTTTTTTTAGATGTACAAAACTTTATCATAGGATGTTTAACTTTCAAGGTGCATATCATCTGTCATTGTAAAATTTCTATATCTTAAATCAACCCCAATACAAATATATCTGACACTCTGCAAGTAAATCGAACATTTTTACTCTTGGTTAAATTTGAATAGAATTGTATTTTCCCTGGCACATAAGTTGTCGAAATACACCCCTTCAATTACTTGAACCTTGGCTTGAGAATTATTTCCCAGGTCATCTATAGTGTTTAGCTTCTTGCTGTCATATATCACTGAATAGTTTATGTAAGAGGTTAGCTGTTAGGTCTGGGCTGGCCTTAAGGGCTTCTGGAGGAATGTTGTCCGGACCTGCTGCCTTTCCTGACCTCAACTTTTTTACAGCTTGTTTAATTTCTACTTTTGTTGGTAGGTTAAGGTTTATGTGAAGCTCTTCATCTGCTTTGTTGATAACTGGTGTATGAGCTGGAGGCTCTCTATACAGAAGTTCTTTGAAGTATTCGACCAATTTAGCAAACTGTTCTTCAATAGTGGTAAGGACCTTCCCATTTTTGTCTTTAACTTGTTGACCGGTTTGTCTAAATTTGCCAGCAAGTTTTTTGGTGGTATTATACGGATCTTTCATGTTTCTCATGTTTGCAGCTTCCTGAGCTTGTGAGGCAAGATTTTCAATGTATGCTCTTTTATCTTTTCTTACACACTGTCTAACTGTGGGTTTTGTTGTAGTCAGTTTGAGCATCAGCTTTTGATTTTCTAGTTTTACTTCTATTCAATTTGGGTTTTTTTCTGTTTTCTCTCATTAACTCTTATCAGTGACTGGTGTAATAAATCTTTTTGGGTGTGTGTTTTTCTACCAAGAGTTTCGTCACATGTGCTGTTTATTACCTCTTTTATCTGACTCCACTGGTCTTCAATGTTATCAAGTTCTTCAAGTCGCTGATTTGTTTGAAAGTGTTATGTTGAACTGTTCTTTCTCTGTCTTTTCTCTCAAGAAGTTGACATTGTATTTCACCCTTGATGAGTTTTTCATGTTGTATACTTTCCTTAGCTTCATTCTTACTTTTCCAATCAGGAGGTGATGGTCTGCTCCCTTCTTTACACAAACATCTTGGAGCGATCTCCTAAATTTGTTGTAGATGCAGAAATGGTCAATTTGATATTCTGTGACATGGTCTGGTGATACCCATCATGCCTTGTGGATGTGTTTGTGTGGAAATATACTCCCTCCAATCACAAATTTATTGTTGGCACATAATTCTGCAAATCTTTCTCCATTTACATTCATTTGACCAAGTCCATGATTTCCCATTGATTGCTCATACCCCATATTGCTGTTTCCTATTTTGGCATTGAAATCGCCCATCAGTACTGTTAGATCTTTGTCTTTTTGCTGGTTTAGAATTCCATTTAAGGTGTTATAAAAATTGTCCTTGTCATTTTTACCGGCATTATTTGTTGGTGCATAGCACTGTATAAAGTTTGCTCTTATTCGTTTATGCTTTGTTCGAAATGTTGCTGTTATTATTCTTGAACTTATAGGTTCCCAAGATATAAGTGCCCTATTGGCTTCCTTTGACATCATCATGGCAACTCTTTCTGTATGTGGACTACCATCCTCTTGGTGTCCAGAATATAAAATAGTCTCACCAGTAGCAAGCATTGTCTTACCAGTTGAAATCCATCGAGTCTCGCTCAACCCTAGTATTTCTATGTTGTACTTTTTCATTTCATCGGCCATGATTACTGCTTTGCCACTTTAGTACAGGGTTCTAACATTCCAGGTCCCAAGTATGGAGGTTGATTTAGGTGTCAGAAGGTTAATCGGCTTTGCAGCTTCGTTTCCGCTTTTCCTGCAATGCGTCATGTCTCTTGTTGTGGAAGAGACCCTCTCTACCGAGTCGGTAAATATATTTCTGTTCGTCAATGTTTCTTTAACTGTGAATTTTTTAACAAGGCGAGATAGTTGGTCTTGCGCTCAACCTACAACCTAGAGGACCAGGGCATTTGTTCTCAAAGTATCCTTTCTCTAGATAAGCTGTCTGCCATGACTTACGAGCCTTATCTAACCGGTTTGATTTTTGAGTTGTTCCTTCTCCTAGATGGGTTGCCTTTTTTGGTTTACGACTCTCATCTATCCGGCTATTTTCCGGTTGATGAGTATAATGGGCATGTCAACACGCCGGTGGGCCTACACACTGCATCTTTGGGGCCCTTACTGCTCCGAGATCCTCTACAACTATGCCTAGGATACTAGACCCTAGTTACCGTATGATGTCGCGAGGAGGCATTGTAGGAGTCTTAAATAGTAAAAGCAGGCTAGCCAGCGGTGGTATAAAAGCCTATGACTCCAACCCACACCAGACGCATACACAATCCTGTCGCACAGCCACCATCACACAATCGTTTAGTACTTACCTAATTTGAATTGCGTTGATCATATGATATGCAAACTATTTGTTTGGGTAGTTTAAACCACGTGTCAAATAATTTTTTCTGACGGTGTATTTGATGGTTGATAATAAATTGACCTGTATATATGTTTATTTCAATTTTATTCTGTTATTTTATACCACTTCTGTCAAGCTGTATATTATGTAAATCTGCCTCGTGTAACGGCGTACGTTAGAGTGTACAATACAATCTTGAATCTTGAATCTTGGTAATAGTAAACGAAAAAAGTAAAATCACAAACAACTGAGCCCTGGAAAATTCAAAAAGAAAAGTCCTTAATGAATTTCAATATATTTTTTTTTTAATTTGTGGCTGGTGTTCTGAATTTTCGGAACATTAAAAATATGTCTCATTTGTTTATGTTCCAGACAATATGAGTATTCTGGATCGTATGCCGACCATACGCGGTCGGACTATTTTTGCGTATAGGTCTAGTATGAGCTGTATTTGGGTTCTTTTTAGACAATCATACGCGTACGGTCCAAATACATGTATGGTCTGGAAATAAACAACATCATAGATACCAGGATTAAATTTTGTTTTTACGCCAGACGCGCGTTTCGTCTACGAAAGGCTCATCAGGGACGCTCAAATTCAAGTTAAAAAAAGTTAAAAAGGTCAAATAAAGTACGAAGTTGAAGAGCATTCAGGACCAAAATTCCTAAAAGTTTTGCCAAATACAGCTACGTTTTATCTATTCCTGAGGCAGAAAGGGCTTAGTATTTAAAAAATTCAAAAGTTACACATTCGTCAAGCCTTCGCATTTAAATTCTGCTGGAGATTTGGGGATGCGGACCACACGGCTAGTTTGTAAACTGATGTGTACGGAAACGACGGATGCCAAATGTGAAGCGCTATAAATATGTAAGAAAATGAAAACAAAGAACTGATAACAATATGTAATTAATTCATCAAAGTACAACTTTTATCATATGTCAAACGTGAGTAGAAAAGGGGCATTCAATGACATCAAAGTACCCGTATTAAGAAGGAATGTAGCACAAGCATTAACCTTATGGATGGTTGGGAAGATTGGACTGAATGTCAGTCCGCAATGCATTCAACTTCAGAATTTCTAATTACTTATCTGAAATATATAAGTTTCTCGCAGAAGGTATTCAAAGGTTTTGCAACGATGCAAATACTCAACTTTAGAATATCAACAAATATCTTTAACCAATGAATTCAAATAGCAAAGGCTACGTAATTTAGCAAATATATACTGAATAAGCATCATGTAAATGATAAAATAAAGAAATATGAAATTTATAGTTTTAAACTAGGGAAATAATAATGACATAATAATCCTAGCTGCCACAAAATAATGAAAGGTGTAATTGCAGGTATTTACAATTTATTGATAATTGCTTGATAATTTACTTTGATTGGAGTGGTAATAATATACGAAATTTTAATATATATATTTTTTTTAAATTATGGTTTGTATTCTGTATTTTCGGTACATTTGACATATGTCTTATTTGTAATTAAAGTCGAGTTTTTCGTGGTTCGTCTACACGTTTGATTTGTTTCAATACCGTGTAACCAACCAGTACACACTAATAAACAGCTTTTCTATAAAATCAGAACACTAAAATTATATAAATTTTATATCCATAGATAAGACAGGTAAATACTATTCCGAAAAATACTACAAATTGTTTTATCATATTTAACACTAGTCTAAAATAAGGACAACATATTGACAAAACGTCAAAAATATGCGTGTCAGACGTAACAGACTATACGAATTTTAACTTTATCAGGGGTGTTTGTGTTATTGTAAACAGTGTTATATCCGCGATAATTCGAATGAATGATATGCTTAATATAAAAAGTATTAAAATATTACTGAATATGCGTTCCTGTAACTATCAAGGCTATTTTTTTGGCAAAAACAAAGAGTATGTTCATTATGGTCAGATTTAGGAAAATGTCAAGTTATTAAAATTTATAGGTTTTAAAATATAGGATTATCACAGTGTGGGAACGGAACTGTACGGTTTTCTTATATTTTGGTCATTCGGGAGACTGTCAAGCGGGGCTCCGACATTCGAAAAATAACAAGTTGCTTGATGGAAATTTTGACGAACTCTTATGTTACTATATAACGTTTCTGCTTCAAATTTTTGTAACCAAAACACTCTATATGTAAATATGAATCAATTAAATAATAAAACTTACAAATGCATCTTAACGTTTTCCTTAGAATAGTGGAGCTCCTAGAAAATCGATCAAAACTGTCACAGAGCAGCGATAAAAAAATTTAAATAAACATCGAAAAACCCATCATTACTACCGGAATTTTCACATGTACCTTTTCTGATATATATTCTTACCTGTCTTAGAGTTTAAAAGCCATTGTTCTAGTAGAAATCTAAATATATTCATTTTCTAAATGTCAGATATTTTTATTGACTGTACAATCGCTTGCAAGTTTACTGTAAAATCCCTCGGAGCTTTCCTGTACAATCGCTTGGGCAAATTAAATGAAAACGTTTGGCAAACAAAAATAGAAAGGAAGTAGAAATGTCTTAATTGGATTGATTTGTTTGACTCGAATTTAAATTATTAAAAATGTTCTATATAAAAACTGGCTTAGCACGTCCTGATATTTCCGATTGTAGATTAAATTAATGACACACATGTCATTAAAGGTTTAATGCATCATCATATTTTCGTGATATAAAGCTTTTAGTAAAAACATATTTTATTTGAAAAATATGAAACACAAAATATGATTGCAGTTATACAAAAAGAGAGTTAGAACAATGTTAATTTGTTCTTATATCTAGGGAAATGTCTGTTTTTAAATGGTGAAAACATGTCAATAGGATATGTAGTCCGAGATTACTCTGACGTCCAACGGCTGTTTTGTCAGACAAACTGGGGCCGTGGATTACTCTGACGTCCAACGGCTGTTTTGTCAGACAAACTGGGGCCGTGGGTCCCACGACCCCAGCTTGTCTGGCAAAACAGCCGTTGGACGTCAGAGTAATATCGGACTATAGGATATGGAGCAGCTCGGATATGTGTTAATGCTGTTCCAAATAGGAGATAAAGAGGAATTTATTTTAGGCCAAAAAGTAAATTTATATTTGAATGGAACATAATTATTATTGTTTCTAGTGTTTACGTTTTGGGCATATAAATATAATATATAAAAAAAGTTTTTACTTTCAATGGGATTTATGTTATATACATGTTCATTAAAATAGTACGGCGGCTTTGTGAAAAATTGTGCACATCCTGCTACAAGCATGAAATTTGGCATAGACATTCCTCAACTATTACTCTTTTATTTCAGATAGGGAGGCATTTGAAAAAAATGTCTCACTTCCGGTAAAATCTAAAATGGCGGACGTCATACTTTAATCAGCCCAATATCGAAGGCTAGTGTGTAAAAATGTGTTATTATCATGCTACTATCATAATATTTGGTACAAACCTTTGTTTCTTACTACTTTTAAATAAATTAAATAGATGAGATGTCTTCAGAAACACTACTTCCGGTTAAAATCCAACATGGCGGACATTGTACTTAAATCAGCTTATTTTTTAGGGTAATTGAAATGTGTTTTAACGTATTGCTACTATCATTACATTGTGCAGGAACCTTTCTTATGTTCTTCTGGTGGTTACAATGTATAAGACATATGTCTTAAAAACCCTTACTTCCGGTACTATCCAAAATGGCGGACATAGAAATATCAATTTATTATTCAAATTTTCAACTTTTTTAAAATGTAAAGAAAATGATTTTTTCGTGCTGGTCATTAAAACTTTTGGCTTTAATTTATCCCCAAAACCACTTATTCTATCATGTCGTAAATGTTTAAATATAAAGTTGACACTTCCGGTAAAAATATGACGACAATTTCAAAGATGACTCCTCAATCCATATCTTCGATGTAGAGTTTTGGATAGATTGATTAAAACAAAATAAAATCACTAAATAAAAGTACTTAAACATACTTAAAATTACTACTATTTGGCCAAGAATACATGTTTATTCACAGTCACCTCCACATGCACACATGGCAGTGCACGAGAGACCCGATTTTCCACATTAAAAATGACCGCGGCATCCTTTCTTACATCCACAATGTACAAGCTTCTGAAAAAATGATGAGGCCTCAGAAAGAGTTTTTTTTAAAAGGGACCCTCTTTGTCCCTTTAGCAATCCATTAGTGCCTGGACTAGGTAGCATAAGAGCCAATCCCAAGCTCGTCTCACTAAACACCTGCATGAGTATATTGCACGTTTTACATGCTTGAAAAGACTAGAACAAGTTGTGGGAATAGCCTTACTTATAATTAGCCTTCCCTTTTGTGCAAAAAATGATTTTCTTGCTTCGTTAATCATGTTAGCTCCATCTGGTAAGTTTGTGCGATCTTACAGTAAAACCCCGGTGATTTAAGCTGATCAATCATCATTCTTTATGTTAAAGTCACATCTTCAAATACCATCAATGTCTCCCACGCAGTCTTTGTTTTCCCTTTTCAAGCAAAGAGAGAACCGTATCACAACCGGTAAAGGTATATGTCAGAAATAAGTGTGTGTGATCACTCATTGCCTAGTGCATTTGGAAGGCCATTGATAGATATTAATCCAAAGATTTTTGCCTCCCCAAACACAATCCATAGTTCGTCTGCCCCTATGTCACGGAATAGCGAAATAGTATTGACAGCATCATCAGTGACTGTTAATCATGACTCGTTTAAGTTCGTGTTTCACTGCATCAGACACATGCACCATGATTTTAGTGTATGTCTCTTTATGTGAACATGGTGCTACACTTGAAATACATCACGTGGTGGATAAGATAGAATATCCTGAGCATTTGTTGCTACAACTACCATACTCATCATAGACTTCATCCACTCTTGTTACAGTTTCAAGGTATTTTATTAAGATAAGGACTTAATACCCAATCATCATACTCGTTATGAAACACCTTGAAACTGTGACAACAGTGGATGAAGTGTCGGATGCGAACATAGACCATACTGGTAGTTTGAAAGCTGTTGAAAGAAGCAAGAGCAACATTTAGGGGAAAGGGAATACACAGACGAATTCAAGGTTAAAAAAATCCTCAAAATTTGCAAAGTTTTCTGAGAGATGACGACAATAAGAAAGAACTTTTAAGTTTTCATTCACAGCAGCTTGCTCAATACAATTTTCAGTACAAGTTCGTTGTAAAAATGCTGAGGATATTCTGTGTTATTCACCACTTGATGATGTTTCAAGTTTTGCACCATGTTTACACGAAGAGACTGACACTAGAATCAAGATCGATGTGTCTGATGCAGTGAAACACAGACTTAACTGAGTCATGACTCGAACAGTCGATACTGATGTCATTGCTGTTTCGCTATTCCGTGACACAGGGGAAAACAAAATTTGGTTTGCATTTGGAAGGGAAAAAGCATAAGATATATCAGTCCATGACCTTACAAATGCACTAGGCATTAAAAGATAACACGTTTGCTGGAAAAGGAACTGCGTTGGTGACATTAATGAAGTTTGAAGATGTGACTTTAGCATTTAGAATGATGATTGACCAGCCAACATCACCATATGGATTTGATAAATTTAATGTCATTGAAAACGATACGTGGTTGTGTTGTAAGATCGAAAAAAAGAAACAGATTTGGTTAACAAGGCAAGAAAATATGTGTTTTTGGAATTTATGGATGTGAGAAACAATACCACCGTCTTTGTAAATGTGGAAAATCTGCTCTCCGATTGTGAATTGCGGCCCAACGAGTATGCTGATTGGGTATTATGCCCTTACCTTAATAAAATACCTTGAAACTGTAATACGAGTGGATGAAGTCTTGGATGCGTATGGTAGTTATAGCAACAAATGGTCAGGATATTCTATCTTATCCACCACGTGATGTATTTCAAGTTCAGCACCAAGTTCACATTTAGAGGCAGACACAAGAATCATGGTGCATGTGTCTGATGCAGTGAAACACAAACTTAAACGAGTCATGATTCGAACAGTCGTTAATGATGATGCTGTCACTACTGTTTCGCTATTCCGTGACATAGGGGTAGACGAACTATGGATTGTGTTTGGGAGGGCAAAAGACTTTGGATTAATATCTATCAATGGCCTTACAAACGCACTAGGCAATGAGTGATGTGACACACTTATTGTTATCCTTGCCTTTACCTGTTGTGATATGGTTCTCTCTTTGCTTGAAAGGGGAACAAAGATTATGTGGGAGACATTGATTGCATTTGAAGATGTGACTTTAACATAAAGAATGATGATTGATCAGACTAAATCACCGGCGTTTTACTGTAAGATTGCACAAACTTAACAGATGGGTATAACATGCATGGTTAACGAAGCAAGAAAATAACTATTTGCGCAAAAGGAAAGGCTTTTTGAAGCTATTCCCTCAACTTGGTCTAGTCTTTTCCAGCATGTAAATCATGCAAATTACTTAGGTAGGTGTTTAGGGAGACGAGATGTGTTTAGGGAGACGAGCTTGGGATTGGCTCTTATGCTACCTACTTCAGGCGGGGACAAAGAGGATAACTTTAAAAAAACTCTTTTTGAGGCCTCATCATTTTGTCAGAAGCTTGTACATTGTGGATGTAAGAAAGGATGCCGCGGTCATTTTGAATGTGGAAAATCGGGTATCCCGTGCACTGTCATGTGTGCGTGTCGTGGTAATCGTTATATATGGCCGAAAATTGTAGTAATTTTAAATATGTTTTAGTACTATAGTGATTTTATTTTGTTTTAATCAATCTATCCAAAACTCTACATCGAAGAAATGGACTGAGGAGTCATCTTTGAAATTGTCGTCATATTTTTACCGGACGTGTCAACTTTATATTTAAACATTTACAACATGATAGAATAAGTGGTTTTGGGGATAACGTAAAGCCAAAAGTTTAATGACCAGCACACAAAAAATCATTTTCTTTACATTTTAAAAAAAGTTGAATATTTGAATATTATATTGATATTTTTATGTCCGCCATTTTAGATAGTACCGGAAGTAAGGGTTTTTAAGACATATGTCTTACACATTGTATCCTTCAGGAGCACTAAAGAAAGGTTCCTGCACAATGTAATGATAATAGCAAAACGTTAAAACTCATTTTAATTACCCTCCCTAAAAAATAAGCTTATTTAAGTACAATGTCCGCCATGATGGATTTTAACCGGAAGTAGTGTTTTTGAAGACATCTAATCTATAAAATATATCTAAAAGTAGTACATAACAAAGGTTTGTACCAAATATTATCCTAGTAGCATGATAATAACACCTTTTCAAAAACTAGCCTTCGATATTAGGCTGATTCAAGTATGACGTCCGCCATTTTGGATTTTACCGAAAGTGAGACATTTTTTTCAAATGCCTCCCTATCTGAAATAAAAGAGTAATAGTTGAGGAATGTCTATGCCAAATTTCATGCTTGTAGCAGGATGTGCACAATCCCTCTGAAATATGCTTGTAGCCGCCGGACTAAATAAAGGCAACAGTAGTATACCGCTGTTCAAAACTCATAAATCCAGGGACAAAAAACAAAATCGGGGTAACAAACTAAAACCGAGGGAAACGCATTAAATATAAGAGGAGAACAACGACATAACACCGAAACGTAACACACACAGAAACGGACCAAGCATCAGACAAAACACCACGAGAATAACAAATAGAACATGAAAACCAAATACATGAATTTGGGATAGACAAGTACCGTGCCACGTCTGATCTCAATATCTCAAAAATAAGAACTAAAACTACTGCAATCAAATGCAACATATGTCTGGCATGAGTTTATTTTCCTTGTTCAGTGACGATTTAAAGACAGTTATTTAGTATTGTTATCATTTATTTTTATGAAGCCTCAATAACACATTCGAAATTATCACTTATGTTTGAAGGCTTTATTTTAGGCAGTGGCTATTTTGCCGGCTCCGGCAAAATAGCAATTTAAATAGAGTTTTGCTATTTTGCCGGTCTTAATTAAGATTAAAATATAAGTATCAAGTTTATTCTTTCATAGTGTGTTAATTTACGTTTTTTGATTGAGTTAAGCCTTCCAATTGATATTTTATCGTGTGTTTTTCTATATTGTATGTTATACCATTGTTTCAGAAAAAGGGAGCCGGTTTGGTACCATTAAAACGTTTAATCCCGCTGCAAATGTTTGCACCTGTCCTAAGTCAGTAATCTGATGTACAGTAGTTGTCGTTTGTTTATGTAATTTATACGTGTTAATCGTTTCTCGTTTTTTATATAGATTAGACCGTTGGTTTCCCGTTTGAATGGTTTTACACTAGTAATTTTGGGGTCCTTTATAGCTTGTTGTTCGGTGTGAGTCAAGGCTCCGTGTTGAAGGCCGTACATTGAACTATAATGCTTTACTTTTATAAATTTGCGATATTAGACTAGACGTGCATAGTTTTACATGATGAACTGATAATCAATTGATTTTTTTTATAGTTTGGTCTTGTGTTGTACTGTAACACCAGTCCAAGTTTTGGGTTGGACTGAGCGCACACAAACATATTTAACTCCGCCACTTTTTGTATGTGCCTATCCCAAGTCAGGAGCCTCTAGTTTAAGGGTTTTCGCTGGGTTATATCTGTCATATATGTTTTTTTAGAAAATTGTTTTGTTATAAATTAGGCCGTATTTTTTTAATTTAATTGTTTCATATTTTTCGTGTCGGGGTATTTTATAGCCGACTATAACTGTTTACAACGACGTTATTTGACGTGTGGATAGTTGTTTCATTGGCAATCATGGCACCACATCTCCTTATTTTCATATTGAAGATAGAAATGTCTTTTGATAAAATGTTGTTCGAATTAAAATAAAGTGTGTCGTTCGTTCTTTCGTCGGTTGTCATAGTTTTAGGAATATTGAAAAGTTAATAAAGGGTGATACTGCTTATTATCACGAAGAAATTCATAAATGTAAGGATTTTTTTTTTTTGCTTAGATAACAATTTACACCCCCTATCCTTGATACATTTTATCGTTAAGAGAGCTTTGTACATTTTCTACATAGTAAAATTCCTGTACCAAGTCAGGAATATGGCAGTTGTTGTGCATTCGTTTTATGTGTATGAGCTTTTGACTCGTTTTGCCATTTGATTAGGGTCTTTCCGTTTTGAATTTTCTTCGGAGTTCAGTATTCTTGAGGTTTTACTTTTATAATAAACAGATATCTAATTGGTAATTATACCAAATTTCTCATTTTTATATTCTGTTTATTGAAACATCTGTGTATTTTCTTTGTTCCGCGAATAGCTACAACAATTCCACATTTGAATGCCTTTATCAAGTTCGAAAATCCCGTTAATAAATTAAGTTAACTTCAATTACCCTTTCGGAGCACCTAGTCATTTTTTCGGTTATTTATTTTTGTACGAGCACTATTTACATTTGAACTGTCCTTATTTTTTTGTCTTGTATACATATTGTTCGAATGTTGATTTTCTCTCTGATATAGACACCTTAAAAGGTTTCCTTGATAGAATCTTAATCGGCAAAATGACTGAATTCGTGCTCATTTTTATTTCAAATACCATAGATTAATGTAATAGGACGGACAAGGAACAAACAATGAAACGCATATACAATGAATGCATTAAATTTGCCCAAGCGATTGTACAGGAAAGCTCCGAGTGATTATACAGTAAACTTGCAAGCGATTGTACAGTCAATAAAAATTTCCGACATTTAGAAAATGAATATATTTGGATTTCTACTAGAACAATGGCTTTTAAACTCTAAGACAGGTAAGAATATATATCAGAAAAGGTACATGTGAAAATTCCGGTAGTAATGATGGGGTTTTCGATGTTTATTTAACATTTTTTATCGCTGCTCTGTGACAGTTTTGGTCGATTTTCTAGTAGCTCCACTATTCTAAGGAAAACGTTTAGATGCATTTGTAAGTTTTATTATTTAATTGATTCATATTTACATATATAGATTGTTTTGGTTACCAAAATTTGAAGCAGAAACGTTATATAGTAACATAAGAGTTCGTCAAAGTTTCCATCAAGCAACTTGTTATTTTTCGAATGTCGGAGCCCCGCTTGACAGTCTCCCGAATGACCAAAATATAAGAAAACCGTACAGTTCCGTTCCCACACTGTGATTATATGAATTTCGTTTGTGTAAATTATGTTCATAAAAGTGCATAGATAGACCATATCAAAATCGAATGACTCGGTATTCCAACTGACACAATAAATGCAGTATGCTACATTGAATTCTACGTAATATGTATGAGTTTCTACTTCAGTAAAAGATAACTTTACCTGTATTTGGCAAAACTGTTTTGAAATGTATGGTCCTCAATGCTTGTCAACTTTGTAAATTGTATCTCCCTTTTGATCTTAATTATTTGAGCGTTACCCTTACCGAAAAATAAGCCCTGCGGCAAAAATTTGCCGCAAGTTTGTAGCAAACATTGCCGCGACCATTTAACCATGCAAATGAAGGTTGCGGCAAGCTTGCTACAAACATAATTATGCAAATTAAATTTGCCGCAGTTTGCTGCAAGCTTGCGGCAATTGTTTGTTGCAAACTTGCGGCAAACTTGCAGGAACTACACATATACCAATGTCATGTGTGTAGACACAGTTACTTGTCCTCTTTTAAATTACACAGCAACACTTTTAAAAAGTCAATTCCTGTCTGTATATAAACAGTCATTGAAAGAATTATTCAAACTTGTGAGATTCGTACATGCATTTGAGTTTTGAAAAAGGGGGCAGGGGTCATTCTCAAATGACATCATATACCTATATATTCATAAGAAATGAAAAAGGATAAATCTCAAATGTGTATTGAGTATAAAGCTAGGTAATAATTGAATTACAGAATTGAACTTAATTTCAATAAGCATGGTACAGTACATCGTTACAAAATTCAAACTAATTATAGATAAAGTGTTTCAAACACATATACATGATGTCTATATAGTTGCTCACTTAGCTATGTATGATGATGACATTAACTATTTTATTAAAATATGCAGTTTTAAGAATGATTAAAGTCATTTGTACTTATAAAATTACATACTGAATATCCTATATTATTGAACCAAAATGCCTCCTTGATCTCTTATATGTGAAATGCATTTTCCAAACACAACCAGCATGACCTAGTCCATCTTCAAATTGCTAGCTTTCAGGAAGTGCCAACTAGACATGCCCAGTCAATATTGTGTGATTCTTGTAGTGTTCTGGCAAACATATAGAATGGTCAAAGTTCTCAGCAATCTTGCGGCAAACATATAGAATGGTCAATGTTTTCTGCAATCTTGCTGCAAGTATTCTTTATTATCTTAAACTTTCTGGTAATCTTACGGCAAACATTGATGTTTCTGCAAACTTGCAGCTAGCGGCAAACATCTGCAAACACTATTTTCTGTGTTCCTGCAAACTTTTTGTTTTCCGCAAGGCTTGCAGCAAGTTTTCGGCACACAATTCAGTTCCATAAGGGTAATGAATAGCTTTTACCGCGAATTCCAAATATTTGGAAGATATTAACAAATATATTAGGACATATACTTCTGTGACCTTCTGTATCAATAAAAGACACATATTTTGACTTAAGCATTTTAATAGTATTTCAATTCCACCAAAATCATTAGATTATCTACAACATCATCGATAAAGATAATAATTTACGTATGCATTATATGAATAACAATTATTGATAAAGTGAAAATAGTCTGAATAGTCTTTTTATATAAAATTATTATATTTTTTTGCCTTTTTCATACAATGAAATGTGTATTGCATGGTTCTATTATTTTAAGCTAACCTCGGACATAGTCAGTCCATGGACTTTCTATATACTAACAAAGTATAGAAAGTCCGTGGTCAATCTGAGTGATCAGCTTATCTAATGAAACGCTTCGACTACAGTAATGCCTCACTATCGCTTGGGCAAAAATAATCACGAATATAATGCCTACCCATTTTAAAACTACAATAAAGTATAGCTTGCGTCAATCATTTCTTAAATAAATTTGTACAAAAGTGTCGTCATCTGCCCTAGCTTCCGTTTTACAATAAAAGTTCCAATATAATGTTTCAATGTCTTCTTTGTACTTCTCAATTTCGTCCTCGCTTTTGTTTTCTGCAAATACAGAAACTACTTTTGGTGAAAGAAGAATGAACAAAATAGACAATGTGTCAGTAAGATATTCTGAATTATCGAATCTTCCGGTCTTGCGCAGTATAATCAAAGTAACTATCATAAATACTGCAGTCAATGTGGTTTTTAGAACTAACATGAATACCCTCTTGTGAACAGAATAGCAATGATCTACGATGTGATTAAACAGATCCTCGTCTACTCTATCCGGGTCTCTATTTCCAGAACGAGCTCCGTTTCGTTGACGTATGATACTTTGAATCTCGAATATCACGTTCAACAAAATGTGATACGAATGAATGAATTCGGAAAAATAAGACACGAAATATCCAAGAGAGAACAATACTACCAGGTTAACTCGCCACACGTGTTCTGATATGGTAAACGCAGCAATTATTAAGTAGAAAATTGATCGGAACATATATTCAAACACTCCCACATGTTCTCTGATCGTTGGTAAATAACACATTAAAAACAAAATGATAAAGAAACATTTCCGTTTCCTAGTGTAATCTTTTTTAACGTATGCAATAGGCATGTAAAAAATGAACCAAATCACTGGCAGAGAACAAAATATAATGTTCATTAAAGCATTTAAAAGAAAGAGAAAGCTTCCAAAGATGAAGTTACATAGACAAAAAGTTATGCATTTTCTACTTGTACATTTCACGTCACTTATTTCTGTGTAGGCATCATCATTAACCATACAGTCGCTACAGCAACACCTACTATTAGAGCAGAAAGATTGTTTGAGTATAAATATCCAAAATCTAGATGAAAGCAACATTGTAAATCTTAAAACTAGCATTTTACTTGCATTTAACAACCAATTACAACTCCTATTGTCGTTATAGGAATTCATGATTTCACTTACAAGATATAACTGTTTGCTGTTGTCTGATGAAAAACATACAATGTAGTCGTCGTTTTCATTTAGCATATAATAAATCCAAACATTTAAAACTATAAAGGTGAGGAATGACAACACAAAGGGTATCCAAATCGAGGCTTGGAATGACCAGCCTGACAACGTAGAATGGTATGTGATCCCCTGATACTCTGGCACACCAAATCGATAATCGTGCGGAAATCTTACATATTCGTCACTCCTTTTCCAGTACTCGTTTCCAATGTTTAAAAACTTATAAGCCGACAAAGAAAATATTATGATGGCTACCGTAACGTAATAATAAGCGATTGGAGCATATTTAATGTGATTTTTTTCGCGTGTTTGTATACTTTTCCATGAGCCAATGGAGATTTTCTGAAAATACCTACAAACACCTAAATCAGTCAATGAGCCGAAGAAATATTTTTGCAAAAACCTACTTAAACTATACGGTTTGGCTAGTTTAACCTCCTTTTTGTAATAGCAATATAATTCATTTTTCGGATTTGGTTGGATCCCTTCAACTACAATAGAAAAGAAAGGATACATATACGCTAAAATACCAAGAGATACAGTTAAAATTTTAGTTATATCATATTTAGAAAAAGTTTGAATTTCAAATTTTCCTTCCATAACTTCACCAACGAAGTAACAGTTCCAATCATATCCAATCCAAATTGTGGTCATCCACCAAATTATCATTGCAGATGACGACGTATTATCGGACGTGCGATGACAAAGATACGAATTACTTATATTTCCAATTATATTGTCAACTAAGTACGTCACAATACGCTTAGTTTCATTCGGATACGAAATCTTATTTTCCCCTTCGCAACTCTCTGACATCATCCAAGGAATATTAAGCGGTCGGGTTCCGTATTCGCTAATGGTAAATGTCAAAGCAACAAAATCCATTGGTAGATTAATAGTCTCATATCGTGCGTGGGTTTCCAGCCATATCCATTCCTGTAATCCATTTCTCTCCTTGTCATCTGACAGAAAGCGGTCAAAACTTTTCGAGTCAGACTTTTTCTGTTCTAAAAAGATAAAAGCACTGTAAAATGTGTCATCTTTATGGAAGTCGTCAAATTTATGACTGGCTTCATTCGAATCTTCAATGCTAAAATTAAAGCCACACTTTCCTTCCATAATAATGGTGCTATTACTGTCCTTGAAGGTTTGTAAATCCACTATGTGTGTTGGAGATACTTGTGGCAGCGTAAATCCTTTTATGAAGAAGAAAAGAGTGCTTGATAGGAGTATCTGAAATACTGAAATAAAACAATCCAATCAAAAGGATGCGTCTACTTTTTGAATCATTGTTTTTTCTCAAATTAAGTTCCAGAAAGATGAATATACAAAACTACTAGAATATAACAACAAAGCAGATTAGTATCCAAATATTGCAAACATAAAATTATATCGCATTCAAAAAGTTTGATACGTTAAAAATAAGGAATAAGCATTATTAAAATTGTATATGTATATAACTCATCTCTTACCAACAAATCAGAGAATTCGATTCTGGATACGAAATCGTATATTGCTAGTTGATAAATACTTAGAAGTTGATATATAACTAAGTTTTGTTACTTACACTTGATAGCCATTATGCCAACATACATCATCGTAACATGTGCTCCTGTTGTTTTTTTTTAACTTACATATCAACTGTTTTGATACGTACACCAATGCACTTAGTACACATACTTTAAAAGCCTATCTAATTAAAATATGGCTCTCTGGTTTTTGGTGTAATCGTATGAGGACTTTATATATACGACCATGCGAGTTAATATGGATCTGATTTTTTATCAGATTGTTTACAAACATATACAGTATTATATCAATTTAGCAATTCGGTTAGTAACGCGGAAGTCGAAATATTTAATATCATACTGATAAATATGACAATGGAAATACCGGGTCCTTCACATACAAAATGCGCGAACTTTGTGCACCACTGTTATCGTCTGTTTGACATAATGGGATCAGTTCATGGGAAAAAATATAATCGCTAAATGCATTTATGTTGCGTATCCAGTCAGAATTTACAAAAAGAAACATTCAATTCTTAATTAAACAAATATATTTCAACATAGCGTGAAGAATTAAACAAAACAAGTACTGTAAGGAAAAAAACTGCGCATTTACATGCACTTTAAAAATACATTTGAGACAGATTCATACTCTAAGGTGAATATGCAAACACCATACAGAAGTCGCTTTACCAAATTTATATTTGGAGTAGCCTCTATATATATCAGTTCAGATGATTTGAGCATTTTCGAGGAACAGACTTGGTTTTGCTGTCCGAATTGCATTAAGGACGAAGAGCACGTACTTTTGTATTGCCCATATGACAATATAATAGACATTTGTTTTTAATCAAATGTTGATGGTTTTGATACTTTTTTCAAATCCATATGAGCTTCTGTGATTCTATATACGAGGTCCCATGTTTCATGTTGTGTCCCAAAACTGGAAGAGACATTTTAAGTACTCGTCGTTACCTATATACATGTAGATGAAATACATGTCTAGGCTTTTCCATTTAAATTTCTCTTCAGTATTTTTTCCCTACATGGTGTATAAATAATCGCCTCTCGTCATTCTATATGAATAACTTTTAGATTTTTTTAATTGTTTTAATCAATATGTTTGTACTTGTTTGTAAAAGGTGAGGCGTAGATAACTTCTCAATCATAATAATTGTCAATAAATTCAAAAATGTTATTTTTGGTTAAATGTTTACTTGGTTTGCTAACCTTGAATGTTGATAACTGATTTAAAAATACATTCCATGATAATTTTCTTACACAGATATAACTGATAAAGTATCCGATATATTGTTTTACGCAAAGTTTAGTTCAGTTATTATTTGTTCGCGTCTCTACGGACATTAAAATCTCCAGGGCCCAGTTTCACGAAGCTGTCTTAGGACTAAGACATGTCTTAGGATGGTCTTACGACATATCTTAGTCCTAAGTGGGTTTCACAAAGCGGTCCTAAATTAGGACATCTCTTAAAGTTGGTCATAAAGTTAGGACAACGCGAGAGGTGTCTTATGATGGTCTTAGGATAGTTATACGTTTATTTATATAAATTACACTCATTTTTTATATTAATTTTGAAAAAAAAAAATCTTATTATTATCTAATTATCTATTCTCCTGTGCCTGCTTTAAACATATATACATTGACGGATTATCAGGATTTGTCAACAATGAAAATTCGATGTATTGATTTAAAAATTGCACGATTTTATCTCTTGACCTTTTATAACCAATAAAGTCGAAATTGAATTCAACTCACTTGTGCCAAAACAATGTCATAATTTTATATTCTTTTTTCTTAATTTTGCATTGAAAATTTCATATTTATATTGATGTATTGTTTAAAGACAATTTATATATAAATTACTTTTATTTTTTAATATTTATTTTGCAAATTATGTCATTATATTAATCAATACGTTTAGAATAATTTATGGTAAGACATACTACATTTACATGATTTTTCCCGTAGATCATATTTATATTTGAAAATTTAAAGAACTTGCGACAGGTTTAGGATGTCTTAGCTAAGATGATCCTAAGACAGCTTCGAGACGAGGTCTGAGATGTGTCCTAGGATAGTCATAAGAGGATCATAAGACATGTCCTAAGACATGTCTTATGACATGTCTTAGGATAGCTTCGTGAAACCGGCCCCAGGTTTTTTTTTAAAAGTTTTTCAAAGAAATGAAGTATTGAATCAGAATGAATGCTACTCATTTTTTTATGTCACGGACTTTTGTGAAGGCATACGGTGAGCTGTAGCTGCTTGCATCGGTGTCAATCGGACTAATTGGCAAAGTTCATTACAACATATCCTTAATTGCAAATATATCCGACACTCATACCACATCTTCTTATTTCTATTAAGAAATTATTCCAAACAAAAGGTATAATATTATATCCACCAAATATTGACTGATTTCAACTTTACAGTCATCTGGCCTATACTCTGATATACAACTGTACGATTGGAAAGATACAGAAAGACAACATCGTCCGACGTGTTTAATATCCAATACTTTGATGTCTTGAAATATACTATTAATTGAAGAAATGATATTCATCCTCCAAATACCAGACTCAAGAATTGAACAAATCTTGATTTGATTCAAAAATAGGCTGGTCAGTACAATTATTAATTTTATTGATAATTAATTATTTTATATCTGTAGACTGAAAACGAAATTAACAATAATGACCACATTCGGATTAACTGGTCACTGTCACTCAATGAAGACGGAACTACTTCAGACGACTTTTATAAATGGTTATTTTTATGATCTGCCCTTTCCCTCATCGTCCTCAGTTGTTATAATCTTACTGATAGTAAACGGAACTACTTACCAATATCCCATTTCCTTGGATCAATTTAAATCAAAGCTTTATACCTACTGCTTAATAAGTCTACAATATCCACATGTCTACACACGCTGAGATGTTCAGGATGATTTGAGAATGTGGAAGTTACTAATATCAAAGTGTAAATGTTTGACAATCTTGGTCCTCATTTGTGGATATATATTTCTTGCATTAAAAGCCTATAATAAAGGTAATAACTACACTTATTCAAATCAAATAGAAATAAATACAATTGTTTAAACTTCTCGTTTGAACTTAATAGACCACCTTAATATGTAACAAACCAGAGGCGCATTTAGTGGGTGGCCCACCCACACCCCTTGTCTTGGAAAAATTTGGTTGAATATATAGGGAATCACTGAAGCATGACCAGAGCGGGTCCCCTCTTAGGCAGTCAGTGGGCCTCCATTATTAAAATTACTGGATCCGCCACCGCACAATGTTTTTTTTTATTGATCAATGCTGTTGAATATTTTAATATGAAATAACGTGAAAAAAGCTGATTGAATACCAAAGTGATTATATCTGTGTCGGTGTGTAGTTGTCTTATACCCTCATCTCCCTGAATTCATCTTTATAAAAAGCTCAACACACAAACAAAATTACGCGAGTAATATAACCCCCCTATTTGGTGAACCTCTTATTACTCAAGTTATCAAAACTACAGATAGAGCAAATGGAAAACAGAATAACCCATGAAAACTAAAACATTGACCAATGAACCATGAAACGACCGTCAAGGTCATATGATTTCTGCAGAAAGACATGTCCGACGGCACCTTGCAATAGTCCACACACCAAATATAGTTCAACAATTGCTTTAAACACTGAGGAACAGATTAACCAATGAAAATCCATCCAATGAACATTAGACCAAGGTCAAATGAACCCTGCAATCTAGACATTTACATCTTATCTGGCGCACATGATAGTTCCTTAGTTAACTGTTTATAGCTGTCAGTGTCTTCACTATAACCCTTTCTATAGTTTCAGTTGTCAAATCAATAGGGACATATCCCCACACAGATGACAACATTATAAACACTTCGTTCAGAGAAAGAAGTAAAAGCAATGACGAAAGGACAGAGGACTATACAAATGATAAACAGTTGTACGAAGGAGGAACAGGGGGTAGCCTTGATGATTTGTCGTTCCCTGGAGATACCCTTGATGATTTGGCGTTCACTGAAGGAACAGGAAATAGCCGTAATGATGTACCGTTCCTTGAAGGAGTAGAAGGTAGCCTTGATGATGTCACATTCCCTGAAGGAACCGGGGGTAGTAATGATTTATCGTTCCCCGGTGGAACAGGAGACATAAGTAATGGAATATCAGTTACTGAAAGGACAGATATACAACTTAGTGATATTGTCAATAATAATAAATATTCATCAAAGGTACAACCAACGGCGGGTGAGTTTACAATGTACTAAATATGTGTTTGAAAAATATAGATCGCGACAACAAAACAACAGCACAAATAACCTCCCAAAAAAAACCACCTGGGGAATATCTCACAATCAGAATGCATCCATACAATAAAACAAGCTAAAACTCATTAGAAATATAAACAAAATATGCATATGAATTCAGCTAAAACAAAAAATATAAAACAATTACATAATTCCGAACTAAGAAGAAACACAGTAATTTATATGGTGGGTTTTTTTTTCTTCTTTTATAATTAAAATGCAAACTACAAAGGAACAGATTGATTGATTGCTAGTTTCTTTTAAACGTCCAGTGTCTCGAAGATTTATTGATAATTTAGATAATACAAGCAGAAATGATAATTCCAAAATAATTAATGTTTATAGATCTTTATGGATATTTATTTGTTGTATTGTTAAACATCGCTTATAGTGATGATTAAAGTTCAATATATAACTATTTGTATATATATATATATTTACGTTAAGCACATTTGTTTTACAGGCGACAACTTTTGTAATAATTCTACGTGTGTTTTAATCGTTGGGTATTGTCGAGGTGGAACAACGATGGCGTTAGACGTTCTGTCAGAGACGGACGATTCGTTTGCTTTATTTGAACCGATCAGTTATCTTACATTAAGCTCAAACTTAAAAGTGCCAGTATCACTCTATAATGGAACTGTGAGGTAAGTTTGATTAATCATGTGGTCAAATTAGTTTAACGCTTTGCATTGTGCAAACCAGTCTGAGAAGTTCTGAGTTATCTTTGCAATAAACATCTTCTTCTTCTTGTATTTCAAAGAAAATTACCGAGACAAGCATTAGCCTTTCAAAAAGGGTTAGTCGACTCTTAGCTGATGAAAATGGAAAGTGCTCTCGCTTTGTAGATTAATTCATTTACTAGAATAGCCACGTGCATCAATCAACAAATTTTACCACACACGTGAGGTCACACGTTATGAAGTAGTATATATCGTTTAACGTTGTTGTTTTATACGAAACTCCAGAAGATTCGTCTATTTATAGATAAAAGTTACCTGTGTACCAATATCATGAATATGCATGATTAATGACCAGGCAAAATCTAATTGCTAAAATAGAGAGGACAAATCCGATACTCTACGGGATTGAAGGACATTTACTAGGTTTGGATTGTCCTAACCAATCAATAAACTTTGATTATTCACGTCTCGTAATATCTTCCAATCAGGAAGCAAGAAAAATTCACGCACTGATTGTCCATCGTTCAATTCCTAGGAGTCGATAACAATTCTAATATCGACTCGATAACAACTATTTTCGAATAAGCGTAAATTAAGACATCTTATGACACAGACTTGACAAGAAGATACTCTGTCACAAGTCTGTGTTTGACTGTTTGTCCCTCATGTATGGCAAGTTAACCATATATCATATAAATTTTATCCGATCCCTTATAAAGTAAATAAGATATCAAGTATTCTTTAAAGATATTTTCTAAAACGTTATAAGATATCTTCAAAATGGGATAAATATAAAAACGGTTTAACATACTCAAGTTATAAAAAAATTAACTTTAAAAAAGCTTGGCATCTCCTGCAAGTATTTATTATAGATCTTTCAAATCTAAATTATCCGCTAATGTTAATCCGAAGGTGGAAAGACCTTAACTCTTATTAACTAATGTAAATTAACTATTTTCGTCATTTCAGAAATATAACTACGATCACAGAGCTACCTAGAGCGCAAGCTGAGATGTTAATTCATTGGTTCAATTGTGATTTCACTAAAATTAACATTGGAGATTTGAAAAAGGAGAATTTATTACTGCACTCACATGACATGAGATCGTATTTCACGTGTCTGAGACATGATTCTTTTTCTTATTGTATCAATAAACTGGAACAAGTATGCTTGTCAAAGCCTAGAAGGATCATAAAAGTTATTCGTCTACGGGTGGCATCATTAGAACATATTCTGAAGCAAACTACTAACATCAAAATCATTTACTTGGTGAGAGATCCCAGGGCGACAACGATGTCAATGTTAAAGTATAAACTTATCCAATCAGTTGTGAAAGGATCAGAAATAATATGTAATAAAATGATGGCAGACAGAAATGCCACTAAACTGTTCAAATCTGTCTATCCAAACAACATATTCGTGTTGAGATACGAGACTCTTGTACAGAAACCGGTACAGGCTTTTGGAAAAGTTTTCAGTTTTTCAAATATACCTTTCACGTTAAAGGTAGACAACTATATCAAACATCATCTCTTGGGAAGAGACCAAAGAAATAGAAGTCCGTGGCTTACAAAATTTGGAAATGCATTAAGAATTGCCAATACCTGGCGAACATTTATATCCAGTGAACAATTACATGATATTGACACAGCTTGTCATCGTACCTATAAGGCATTTGGTTACAAACAACTTGGTTTTACTTCCGTAAGAAATCTGGACATTACGTTACTATAAAGAGGACCATTTTTGAACGTTTTATTTGTGCATAATGCTTCATTTATTTTGTTTTGTGGTTTTTTTTTATATTCGGTAAAAATCTCAGCATATGTGTTATGCTTTGCCGAATCAAAATAAAGTTTTCTTTTCTATTCTATTCTATACTAATTCTTCCGATAGCTTTAACTGGACGTTAAGCGACCAACAATTAATCAATATTTATAGCATATAGGGAATCAGATCTGGTAATTATAAACGGTCTCTATTGTGTCAAATGACGAAAGGGGACTGTTATCTAAATCCATTATGTTTTGTCCAAGTATTTCATCTGTGTTGGTTGTTTCTCTGTTTATGTGTATGGACATGTACCTAATCAGAAGTTGTCAATTGTTTCTGTATATTATGTTTGTTTTCTATTTGTTTTGTTGTTTTGCTCTTAGATGAGGATATTAGTTTTCTCATTTTATATGTCATGACTTTTATTGTTTTGTATAGCGGTATGGGTTTTGATCATTGTTGGAAGGCTTTAGTTTATGGTGATTTATAGTTGCTTACATCTGCATCATTTTGTCTCAAGACATATCGCTCTGTTTAAGCCTCCTAGATTTAACTCTTAACCTTAAATGATGCATACTTGGCAGAAGAGCACCAAATATCAATAACCTATCTTTTTGTTTGACCCAATCTGGAAAAAAAAACTTTCTGAAACCCAAGGCAGTAAACTTCGGAAGACAGCGGAACACTGGAGCTTGAAATAATGGCCAAGATATACTGTCCTGCTAAATGTCCAGTGGCAACTATTTCATACAATTTTATCAGTTTTGTATTTACATTGTGTCAAAGATCACATTTTCATTCAGTGTATATCTGCTTGTTTTTTTAAAAATATCTTTTGTTGAGTTCAGCCATTTCAATTGATATTTTATAGTGTGTCTTTCTATTTTGTGATGTTACACCATAATTTAAGGAAGGGGTGAATTGTTTAAACCCACTGCATTTGAGTTCTACTTAGGAACCTGTTGTTCAGTGGTAGTTGTTTGTGGTTTATAAGTTTTTTTTCAGAATATAGATTAGACCGTTGGTTTGAATGGATTAACACTAGTTATTATTGGTGCCCTTTATAGCTTGCTGTTCGGTGTGAGCTAAGGCTCCTTGTTGAAGATTCAACATTGACCTATAGTGGTTTACTTTTACAAATTGTGACTGAAAATGAGTTATTTTATTGGTACTCATACAGCATCTTATATCTATATTCAGGAAGATCCTCAATACCAATCCACATATCAAATATCAATATGCTATAACCTATACCTACTTAGCCCTGCACCATTAGCCTGATGTCCTAGACTAGTAAAATTTTATGCAGACCAGTAAGTATTTGCAAAATATTGGTCTTCAAACTAGAAGTTGGAAAAGATTCTGTATGTAAACAATATCATCTATTCAACTTGATAAAATAAATCATTGAGGTTATTTGCAACTGTTACAAATGAGTAACATCAATGTCTACACTACTGCATGATTTTGAAGCAGTAGAGATAACTAGAGGCTCTAAAGAGCCTGTGTCGCTCACCTTGGTACATTTGTATATGTGAATATTCAACAAAGGACACAGATGGATTCGTGACAAAATTGTGTTTTGGTGATGGTGATATGTTTGTAGATCTAACTTTACTGAACATTCTTGCTGCGTACATATATCCCCATCTATAATGATTGGCCCAGTAGTTTCAGTTAAAAGTGTTAGTAAAAATTTACAAATTTTATGAAAATTGTTAAAAATTGACTATCGATTCGTCTGAAATTTTCAGGGCAGATAGATCTTGACCTGATAAACAATTTAACCCATGCCAGTTTTGCTCTTAATGCTTTTGTTTTTGAGTTATAAGCCAAAAACTGCATTTTATCCCATGTTCTATTTTTAGCCATGGCAGCCATATTGGTAGGTTGACCAGGTCAATGGACACAATTCTTAAACTAGATACCCCAATAATGATTGTGGCCAAGTTTGGTTTAATATGGCGCAGTAGTTTCAGAGGAGAAGATTTTTGTAAAAGATAACTAAGATTTACGAAAAATGGTTAAAAATTGACTATAAAGGGCAATAACTCCTAAAGGGGTCATTTGACCATTTCGGTAATGTTGACTTATTTGTAAATCTTATTTTGCTGAACATTATTGCTGTTTACAGTTTATCTCTATCTATAATATTTTTCAAGATAATAACCAAAAACATCAAAATTTCCTTAAAATTACCAATTTAGGGGTAGCAACCCAACAACAGGTTGTTCGATTCATCTGAAATTTTCAGGGCAGATAGATCTTGACCTGATAAACAATTTTACCCCATGTCAGAATTGCTCTAAATGCTTTGGTTTTTGAGTTATAAGCCAAAAACTGCATTTTACCCCTATGTTCTATTTTTAGCCATGGCGGCCATCTTGGTAGGTTGACCGGGTCACCGGACACAATTTTTAAACTAGATACCCCAATGATGATTGTGGCCAAGTTTGGTTTAATATGGCGCAGTAGTTTCAGAGGAGAAGATTTTTGTAAAAGATAACTAAGATTTACGAAAAATGGTTAAAAATTGACTATAAAGGGCAATAACTCCTAAAGGGGTCATTTGACCATTTCGGTCATGTTGACTTATTTGTAAATCTTATTTTGCTGAACATTATTGCTGTTTACAGTTTATCTCTATCTATAATATTTTTCAAGATAATAACCAAAAACAGCAAAATTTCCTTAAAATTACCAATTTAGGGGTAGCAACCCAACAACAGGTTGTTCGATTCATCTGAAATTTTCAGGGCAGATAGATCTTGACCTGATAAACAAATTTACCCCATGTCAGAATTGCTCTAAATGCTTTGATTTTTGAGTTATAAGCCAAAAACTGCATTTTACCCCTATGTTCTATTTTTAGCCATGGCGGCCATCTTGGTTGGTTGACCGGGTCACCGGACACAATTTTTAAACTAGATACCCCAATGATGATTGTGGCCAAGTTTGGTTTAATTTGGCCTAGTAGTTTCAGAGGAGAAGATTTTTGTAAAAGTTAACGCAGGACGACGACGGAGACGACGGACGACGACAGACGCCGGACGCAAAGTGATGAGAAAAGCTCACTTGGCCCTTCGGGCCAGGTGAGCTAAAAATAGGATGCTTTCTTGACAGCTATGCTGCTGTCTGTATTGAGACTTCAGATCAAACATCGAAAATGTATGTAAAATTAAGTGGAATCTATAAATAACAGATAAATGGAGCGTTTTTATATTTTATTCTACATCAAAATAATGATTTTTGTAATGTCAACAATGAACAACGAAATCAATTGATGCATAAACAAAGCATTGTCGGACGATATCTTACAATTGTATATACATGATTACAGTACAAATGTTTTAAATGGACGTTGATGTCTGAAATGAATGTAATAAAAATGATCTTGTGAGTGAACATTATTAAATGCTTGGTATTTCAGATTTATCTGAATCTTTAGAGCATTCAATGGAGTTACACACTGTTAGACAGTTTAAAATGACAATAAAAACTGAACAATAAAATCTGTTATACAGTCAACTTCATTCAAATATTCTCAACATTTACTTAATACTATAAAGTGAATAATTTACACCGAGTTTAAATATAATTGATTTTTGGACCACTTTTTCTTTATGATGATGGGAGTTTTTAACAAACTTGACTGGCTATACAGCATTTTTTTAGGGGATATTTTTCATCATTTTCCTGAATGCCAAACTAGCAATAAAAAAAAACTCTTCTCAAATTACCCACTTCATATTAAGCAATTTAAAAATATAACCTTTAAAATACAACACTTGTCAGTTTCTTGGTATTTAAAAGTTCTCCTTATTTTCAAGAAGAAATCAAGACCTAATCTTATTGATCTACAAAAATAAATAAATAGCTTCATTTTATTCAATTATTTACATTAAAATTACTTGTCCATTTAATACAGAGAAGACATTTGATAATCATCACTGAGAGTAACATCTTACAATGTAGAACGTTGCTCACCATTGATAAATCCATTGTGCAGGAAATAAACCCTTTCCCTAGAATCAGTCTTTTTCCTAGCCATTTCATTTTTTTGCAAATAGGACTGTCCCATTAAATTACTATTTTTCACTATGGAGTTTGTTCATTGAGAACTTTAAATTTCTCCTTAAAAACCAATCATTCATTGATTAATTTCTCTGCGTCTAAGTGATAACAGTTGTCTTACCAGTTGGCAACTTTTTAAAAATCTTCAATTTGCATGACAAGGCTAAACATGTCTATCACTTCCAGGGCATGCTAAGATTTTTTTTAAGTAATGGAGGAAACACTTGCCACACAATTTTGTGTTTTTAATTTTTACTTTTCATGAGGTAGGTTCATAACAGAAGTAAAAGATTCCTGATAAACTAAGCATTTATTTCTTACATGATTAAATTTTAGAACTATTTGACCATTGCCAAACAGTCAGTTACAATAGTGTGTCTGTGTAATTCATTTACAGGGGTAAAATATGCATGCCAAAGTCCTGAATTTAATATTGTTTCTAAAGTATTCCTATTATTTCTATGGAAACACAACCCAAAAGTAAATAAATATTTTTATAGTATTTCATCCAATGTCTACAAATATTTAACTTATAAAGGAAAACAACAAAATTCATGATTGAAGGATATAAAACCTGTTACGAACAGATCAAATTTGACCCTCAAAATGCCCTTGAAAACAAAATACATGATCTCCCTTTAATAATATCCCTTTGTGATAGCATTCTGATGACCTTTGCCATTTATAACTCAGTAATGAATGTCTATGGTAGCTGTTTTACACTCATAGTAGCTGCCATTTTCTGTATGCTGGTTAACAAAATTGCACATTTTTTATTCATGTCTTCTTTGGTCTGCCTCTCTTTTTTGTCTGAAAATTTAAATAACAAATATTTACTATAGTGAGAAATGTTCTTTTACTGACATATAACCAAAATATTATTGTAATACATTTAAAGATCATGGAAATAAATTAGCTGCAATAGGAGAAGTTTTGAGATGATCAACTCTTATGAATTCCAAAAAAATGTATTTAAAATAAAATCAAACTTAGGGAATGGCATGTATTCCAAAATGAATGAAGCAGGGTGCTTAGACAGGGAATATCTTAATAACAAAAAACTATTCTTTAATCTTCTTGTAGTAAGAACCTTTGTTTTAAAACTTGCTGCTTATGTTAAAACTAAATGTGTCAAAGCGACACAAATGGCCCCGTCCCAAAGAGTTGAAAAATCTGCAATTTCAATAACACATATGAACACAAACATGACGGTAGTCTCACAAATCAAAAATCAGCTCAAAATCTGGAGGCATCTAGAAACTAGAGGCTCTAAAGAGCCTGTGTCGCTCACCTTGGTCTATGTGAATATTAAACAATGGACACAGATGGATTCATGACAAAATTGTGTTTTGGTGATGGTGATGTGTTTGTAGATCTTACTTTACTAAACATTCTTGCTGCTTACAATTATCTCTATCTATAACAGTACTTTCTGTGGAAAATGTTATTGAAAATCTTCAAATTTTAAGAAAATTGTTAAAAATTGACTATGAAGGGCAATAACTCCTTAGGGGGTCAATTGACTATTTTGGTCATACTGACTTATTTTTAGTTCTTACTTTGCTGTACATTATTGCTGTTTACAGTTTATCTCTATCTATAATAATATTCAAGATAATGACAAAAAAACAGCAAAATTTTCTCAAAATTACCAATTCAGGAGCAGCAACCTAACAACCGATTATCCGATTCATCTGAAAATTGCAGGGCAGATAGATCGTGACCTGATCAACAATTTTACCTCGTGTCAGATTTGCTCTAAATGCTTTGGTTTTTGAGTTATAAGCCAACAAGAATGTGTCCTCAGTACACGAATGCCCCACTCGCACTATCATTTTCCATGTTCAGTGGACCGTGAAATTGGGGTAAAAACTCTAATTTGGCATTAAAATTAGTCGATTGGACTTAAACTTCATCAAAAACTACCTTGACCAAAAACTTTAACCTGAAGCGGGACAGATGGACGGACGAACGGACAGACAGACGGACGAACGAACAGACGGACGGACAGACGGACAGACCAGAAAACATAATGCCCCTCTACTATCGTAGGTGGGGCATAAAAACTGTATTTTACCCCTATGTTCTATTTTTAGCCATGCCGGCCATCTTGGTTGGTTGTGCGGGTCACCGGACACATTTTATTAACTAGATACCCCAATGATGATTATGGCCAAGTTTAGTTAAATTTGGCCCAGTAGTTTCAGAGAAGAAGATTTTTCTAAAAGATTACTAAGATTTACGAAAAATGGTTAAAAATTGACTATAAAGGGCAATAACTCCTAAAGGGATCAACTGACAATTTCAGTCATGTTGACTTATTTGTAAATCTTACTTTGCTGAACATTATTGCTGTTTACAGTTTATCTCTATCTATAATAATATTCAAGATAATAAACAAAAACAGTAAAATTTCCATAAAATTACCAATTCAGGGGCAGCAACCCAACAACGAGTTGTCCGATTCATCTGAATCTAAATGCTTTGGTTTTTGAGTTATAAGCCAAAAATCACATTTTACCCCTATGTTCTATTTTTAGCCATGGCGGCCATCTTGGTTGGTTGACCGGGACACCGGACATATTTTTTAAACTAGATATCCCAATGATGATTGTGGCCAAGTTTGGTTAAATTTGGCCCAGTAGTTTCAGGAGAAGATTTTTGTAAAAGTTAACGCCGGACGCCAGACGCCAGACGCCAAGTGATGGGAAAAGCTCACTTGGCCCTTCGGGCCAGGTGAGCTAAAAAAGTCCATATAACTGTGATTTTCAACAATTTATGAAAGTCCAAAGCCCGTAATTTTGGCAAAAATTAGCCAAGTGGAATGAAACTTAAACTTGATCAGTAAATCCTCATGGTTAACTCACATACCAAAAATCAGCCCAATATATGAAGGCATAAATTTAGAAAAAAACTCTGTATAATGGTTTGTTGCGGAATGACGGAATTACTGAATTTCAGACAAGGATAAAACTATATGGCACCGACAACTTCGTTGCAGGGCCATAAAAAGTATAAATATTTCCATATTTTGAAATAAGCTGGAATGTCTCTTTTATATGTTCAACTTGAATAATTTATTTTTTTACTTTTGATTGTTAAAAGTATGATGTATCCTAATGTCTGAAAAAACAAATATACTATGTTTGGGTATATTATTGCCTCCTATAAATTTGAAAGTACTATAATACTTACACTATCAGGTGTCTGTACTTTAGTTTTGATACGTATTGATGTCCCTGATTTAGGTGTTGATGCAGCTGACGATGTTTCCTGGCTATCAACATCAGACACTCCATTTGGCAAATTTTTACCTTTCCTCCTAAAGAACAAAATATAACTTGATGTAATCAAATTTGAATAAATATCTGATTTAAAGAAGTCAAAAAACAAGTGCAGTGATTGGATTGCTTACCTAACATCCAGCAGCAAATATTTCACATTTGCTCAAGACAAGAGCATATCAACAACAAATACAATTGGTACAATGGTAGGTTCTTGAGGTAAAAGTCAACTGAGATGAAGAGCAGGAAATTTAAACTGCCTTGGAAAGTAGGAATATGATAGATAGGCACAGAAATTTTGGTGTTGCATATGTTCTTTAAGGTGCAAGGGTGGAGGCACTCTCATGACATGGGATTATACATGACCATTCTGACAGGATGTTGTTAATGTTTGTATACATAATACAGCCAAAACAACCCACTTTGACAAGGGTTTTAACTGTCCTTAACTGCTCATTTAGGAAAACCAATGAGACAATATTTCTATAAATCAGTCACCCTAGGTATGGGATTATAAATTGAACACAAAGTACACTATTGTTTGTCTACTTACACATTTTTGGGAGCTGATTTAACATTGAACTGGTCAAGTCTTGTCTGTTTTGATGCAGTTTTTCTCACATTTTTCTTAGATTTGTCTTCAGGAGGTGATTCATCCGATTCTCCATCAGATCTGTTCAATTTACTCCTAGTTATTGTTGTTCTGTAAAATAATTACATAGTCATCAAAATTAGTAAAGTAAATAATGATTGATTGACCGTAAATTTGTAATTTCTGACAAAAGGGCATTGAAAACTTTTATCAAAATTTAATCTGATCTTAATTTGGCAATTGTCATTTCTATCTAAATTTGGACATGCCTGGAAAATAGGAATTTCCAGATCCAAGTCTTTCATGCAACTTCAAATACAAATACTTTATTACATATAAATGCAATTTAAAGGAACTGTTGTGAGCTTATACATATATAGAAATAGTAATGTTGTAGTATTTCTAAGATATATTGCATTGAGAGTAAATCATAAATCATATAAACTCACTTCTTTAAATTATGCGGGGATTTCTTTGGAGTAGATTTTGCTGATGATTTTGCTGATGATGAAGATGATTTTGTTGATGACCTCCCTGGAGAACTGGGTGTAGAACAATCACTAACTGATGGACTGAGATTCTTTAAGGCGGGACTGAAAAATTCAATCATTGAAATGATATAGAAAAACTTGTAAAAGGAAAATTACATACACATCAAATTAATGGAAAACAACTGTCATATTCCCGACTTAGAATATATTTCTTTATGTAGAAAATGATGAATTAAACCTGGTTTTACTTTAATAGCTAGCTAACTAAACCTGTTGCTTGTATGAGTCACATCAAATTCCATTATTTTGACAATAATATGTGAGTAAACCAATGTTATTGGTAAAAATGTCAAAAATTGGACAGATTCATAATAAATAAATCAACTAAGAATGTTGTATACTCTATGAAACATTTGCATTATTTTTGGCGATATTAAACATAAACAAAGTAAATGAAAACAAGTCCTTCAATGAACAAGCTCACATCTATGTTCCTCTATCTCAGGATCATTAAACTTGTCCTTTTTTTACGAGTGGATACTTACATCTTCTTTAAAAGGATCAAATTAAAACGAAGGCAAAATCCTCTGGACCACAAAGTGATAATAGATGAAAGGTTGAAACATCTTCTTTTTTTGTCAAGTGAGTATAAAAATATCAATGAACATTATCTACACAACTAAATACTCACGTTAACTTTGATTTTTTGACAGGAGTACTTTCTTTGGAAACACTTTCAGTTTTTCGTTTCCTTCCTGGCTTTGGAGAATCTGAAGTAACCGTGGAATCTGTTTTTGCACCATTCATTAATGACTTAGACTTCTGAAGTGTGTCCTTTTTTGAAGTCCTCACATTAGACTTAGAATTTTTATCACTAACATTTTTTGCTTTTTTTGCTTTAGGTCCTAATGGAATTTCCTGTGATTCCTGTGACTCAGAATTAGCCACTGAATTATCATCCTCCTCATCACCGTCTGATTCTTCAGTGTCCATTGATTTTGGCACATTTTTCCCTGAGGTTTTTGTTTGTTTTTTGTTACGCACTTTTGCTGTTTTAGGTTCTTTGTTTTCATCCTTAGTGTCAGTATTAAGTTTTCGTTTCTGTGGTTTTTTCTTGTCCACATTTTTCCCTGAATCATTTTTCTTCACAGAATCAGCACTAGAATTCGGTGAACTTTCTGTTTCAGATCTATAAATATGTAAAAATATTGTATTTATGAAAGTTATGTGGTAAAACTGTCTTCCTCTTCTATGAAGACCGTCTATATATCTGTGAACAATTTCTTGTACAATCAAAGGTCTGAAGAATTGTCATTATCTTAATCTAATTATAAGCAATGAATGACCCAAATTAATATTTTCCCAGTAAAAGATGGGTGCCATTTAAACAAACCCAGTATCAGAAAAGGATTATTATTGCTTCTTTGGTTAATGTAGTTCTGAAAATCAGCTAAATATCACATTCTCTCATTTCCAATTATTATCACCTGAAAAGCTGCACTTTGAGATTTGTAAACTCTATAGAAACAGTTATGAATGGAAATAAAAATGTTGAAATGAAAAAGACAACCTCAATGGTTGAATAAAAAATTATTCTTTTTGCAAATTTATTTCCCGTTTGTTTATTATTACACCAAGTTCTGAAATTTCTACGACAACATATGCAGTAATGTCTAAACTCTTAGAGTACACTACTGACATTAGGTTTCTATGTAAATATGTGCAGATTGTCAGCCATTTTACACTCCTGACAAGAAGTTTCTATGACAACATGTCTAGTACTTTCTACATTCCTGAAACACTCACCCAACATCCGTTTTCTTTGTCTTTGGTTGTCTCTGATCCCTAGGAGAAGTAGGAAGTGGATTGACCACTGGTCCAGGACTCTCCACAATTATTTCTGTGGTCTGACCTTTACTGGTATTAGCTTTTCCTGAAGTATCTATCAAGGCATTTACACCCTTCCTCTACAATACAAATATATTCACATAACGGAGGACTACATGTATAAATTCTCTGTCAAAAGTAATAAAGATGTCCGTGTACATTCAAAACATGAAACAAAACTTCTGTAAGAAATCTGTAAAGCCTAAATGGACTTTGAATGTTAATATGAAATCACTTCTTTTTCAATCCTTAACATATACATTGACAGCTTTTTGTTGAAGACCATACTTTGACCTATAAGGGTTTACTTTTACAAACTACTCATTTGCTCTCATTCCACATGTTCTTATATCTATTTCCATCACTGAAATTTAAGTCCAGTGAGAAACAGTCTGCTTTCCAAAAGACAAATGGAATAATCCTACATGCAATGATTGTGTAGCCAACTTAATCCAAAGTAGACAAAGTGTATGTGTACATTTTACACAACTTATGGCCTTCAAGTCTAATCTTTAATGGGCAACTCAATCCAAAATAAATAGACAAAACCTTGTGTGTACATTATATATACCTTATGGCCTTCAAAAGAAAAGTCTTTAGGTAGATAATTCTGTGTATTGCTGTAACTCTGAAAGAAATATGTTTGTGTAAAATGTTAAAGTAGGTAGGTAGGTACAAGTCAATTTGAAATAAAATGGTTAAAACATATATACCACTGTCCCAGGTTAGGGGGAGGGTTGGGATCCCGCTAACATGTTTGACCCCGCCACATTATTTATGTATGTGCCTGTCCCAAGTCAGGAGCCTGTAATTCAGTGGTTGTCGTTTGTTTATGTGTTACATATTTGTTTTTCGTTCATTTTTTCTACATAAATAAGGCGGTTAGTTTTCTCGTTTGTATTGTTTTACATTGTCTTATCGGGGCCTTCTATAGCTGACTATGCGGTATGGGGTTTGTTCATTAAAGAAGGCCGTACGGTGACCTATAGTTGTTAATGTCTGTGTCATTTTGGTCTTTTGTGGATAGTTGTCTCATTGGCAATCATACCACATCTTCTTTTTTATATGTTGTAAGTAAAAATTGTTCCATTAAATAAAATCACTAGCCAGTCAAAACTGAGTTTGTGAGTTCGAACCCCACTCATGCAGGTGCACTCAACTCCAATCTTAATTGACTAGGATTGTCAGTTTTCCTATCGAAGATCGGTGAAACAGCATAAAAGCAGTGCTTAAAAGTGGCGTTAAAACACCAAAAATCAAATCTGGTGTGATCCTGATAAAAGTCTGAAAATTGGGACTGTCACTGGAAAAAAGAAGTGGAAATAGTCTTCCAACAGGCTACCTACACATCACTTAGTGAGTTGTTACAAGGGTTCTTTGTTCTCCAGATACCCCATGTAACAGTACAGTGTTCTAGGATTTTTTTGGCACCTTGACTTACCACGGGTAAGATCAATAAAAAAATTACTTACCCACATCTAAAAGTTAAATCCGCCAACCAATGCGGACGGCGCAAAAAAACGATTTCTTACTAAATTTAACAAATATGTTATAGTTATTACTATGTCATTTATTAAGAGCTATAATAAATGCAACTGTAAGTTTATTTTCCTCCGATGACAAGAAAAAAAATTGTTTATGTCCCGATTTAAGCACCAGTTATCAATCCGGATTTTCTGATTTTTACCGACACCGTGACCGACTTTTAGAATGATAGGAGAAGAATGTGGTCTCTTTTGCGCTTGATTACACCTAGTAAACGAGTGCTTGAATAAAAGCGCCGATAGACATCGACAAAATCTTCGATCTTTTATCAAAGTTTTTTCTCGTGATTTAATAAAAATAAAAAGCAGATATGGGAAAATTGAAGAGGACCGGGAAATTTCAAGAGTTTTTCGGCTTCCCCGAACTTGAAAATTGACTTACCACCGGGTGACAAAGGCTAAAAAATGACTTACCCGTTGTCCTAATCCACTAACCCCGGGTAACGGGTAATGGGAATCCTAGAACACTGCAGTAATCAACATATAATCCTACCTTATCTGGTTTAGTGAAGTGTTTAGCTGATAATCTTGGTTCTACAGTTACATCTTTTAGAGTAATATTACCACTCTTACTATTCAGTAATCCCAGAGCTACATCACATACAGCATACAGTTTCTGAAATAATAAAATACACCTTAAAATCAAGGCTTCCAAAAAATATTTGAGCCAGCCGGACATTTCATATCTGATCCCGATTTTAATCCCTTAAGACTTAGTCACAAAAGGCAATTATGGTAATCAGATGGCCATTCCAATGATTGACATTACATTAAAAAAAAAACGATCTTAAACTTTACTTTGATATGATATGAATTTGATGTTAGGATGTTACTGTTAAATTGGCAGTGCATCATTCAAAGTGTGCACATCAGCGTGCTTGTATCTGCCATAGACTTTTTATTTGTGCAAAATGTCTTTAAATGACATTGTCAAAAACTTTACTTTCGTTTTCAACCGGATGTTGACTTGACAATGGTAAAACATGGACCATAAACGGGGGCCCATAAACGGATACGTAAAATCCGTGTATTTTTACAAAGCACGACTGAGAGAAAAGCTCTTTCCATGTTATTTCTTCAACAAAGTACTTGAATTGAACGTTAGATACAGGTATCATTGATAATTTTAGCATTTTTGAAGAAATGTAGGATGCATTATTAAATTTCCCACCTGTGCACATGCGCACACATGGTCTAGTTCATACGACATATTTCTGACGATTTTTTATTTAAAACCTTAAAATTTTTCATCAAATCATGATGATAAACTAATTTCTAATAATTTTAATCTTTTGAACGAAATCAATCAGATACAAACCTCTGAAATGTAAGAAAATAATTGTGATTAAACCGATCAATTTATACGATGTCCGGTACTGAACATAGTTCACCTGTCACCTGAACAGGTAGATTTCAGCTGTTCAACTACTAATTAGCCTTGATTAAAATTAGAAAGTATTGAAGTAGGTGTTGTTTTGATAGTAATTAATCATCATGTTACATTTATGACCGGAAATGTGTTGATGTTAAAGGCAAAAGATTGGGTCAAAAAGATCGTGAATTATGTAAAAATGACCCAAAAAGCCTTGAAAAATAAAAAGTATATGACCGTTTCATGCTTTGCCCAGCCGGACTTTTACCGGACATTATACAAATGACCGGAATATATGACCGTTTTGGAAGCCTTGCTTAAAATACAAGTCACATCATACATAACAATGTTTTTGAAATGAAAAGATATACACAATATAAAATCAAGTCATCAGTAGCAACATATTAAATCTTAAAAACAATGGTTAGACAGTTCAGAAGTTATCGCATGGAAACTGCTGGTATATGGCTCAAGTTTTAAAACAGGTTTTTCCTTCAGAAAACCCATTTACAAATTTCCCCACTTTAGCTAAACATACCATATTTGTTTCTTCGTCATCTGGATCCTGAGCATCTTTTGTCTGTTTAATATTCTCGATCATTCGTCTGAAGAAAGTGTAATTATAGTCTTCACTCTTACTGATCAAAGGCTCCATATTAAACCACAGACACCTGAAAACAAGAAAGTGTAATTATGCTCCTTTCTCTTTGACTCTTTTAAAGATTTTTGTAAGCGCTGTTATGGCAATAATAGGCGAAAGAAATTTCAATGGACAATAAAGTTGATCAGAGGTGATGTGAATTTAAATGTAACCCTGTCAAAATATCATTGTTATTCCTATGCAATACCACATTCTTTACCTCTTTATGTGTAAAGATTGACAAAAAGATTGGCTTATCTATCACTACTATAATGTTCACATTTGAGCATATGAGGTAAGCAAATGATCCCAAAAAACTTCCTCTCATAAATGACAGCAAGAACTACCTTCTGAACCTGAGAGGCCAAGTACAATGCATATTACTTACTCTTTAATATTTTTAAGAGGTTCTACTTCATCGTGTTCCTTTAGTTCAGGGTCATGTGCTAGTAAATGTATAGTATACGGCATCACATAGTCCGGTAAGAAATGGAATATTCTTCCTGAAATACATTTTAATTGAACATGTTTATTTCTGTAATCATGAAAATAAAATTCCACGTTTAAAGAAAGCATGGTCGACATCTTATTAACAGTGTTGATGTATCAGTCATCCTTATAATTAAAGATATAAACCTAGGGAAATGTTGGCTCTCATTTATTATTGTTTTTTTTAAATTGTATTATTATAAATGAGGTTGTTAGTTTTCTCATTTTAATTGTTTCACATTTTCAAATATAGTTTTGGTTACTCTCATTGTCGAAGGCTAAACAGTGCTAATTACTTATATCTACTTCATTTAAACTCTGGTGGATCATTGTATACAGAAACAGTTGTATATACAAGTTACCTCTTTGTGTCATTAGACTAACCTTGAATGGATGGATTCTGTTTAATGTATTCCCTTCTCTTTGCGATATTGTTCTGAAAATATTGTTATTGTTGTATTACTAACCTTGAATGGATGGATTCTGTTTAATGTATTCCCTTCTCTTTGTGATATTGTTCTGTAGGAATTGTTTGATCTGTGTCCGCCGTTCCCTCATTGGATCGTTGGCCGCCAGACAAAATATTGACATGTACTGGAGAGGTAGTCGAAGTGTGAGTAAACTTTTGTGTAATTTAAGAGAGAATATATGACGTACATGGTAACAGCTATCCTGTAAATGATAAAAAAAAATTATATGTAATTTAAATAAGATTGCTAAACAAACATGGCTACATCGATGGTGTCAGATAAGGGTGAAGGTTGGTACCTGTTAAAACTTAAACCTGCTTCAATTGTTTGCACCTGTCCTAAGTCAGGAATCTGAGGTTCAGTAGTTGTCGTTTGTTGATGTGGTTCATAAATGTTTCTTGTTTTTTTATACTGATTAGATAGTTGGTTTTCCTGTTTGAATGGTTTTACAATAGCCATTTTTGGGGCCCTGTATAGCTTGCTGTTCGGTGAAAGCCAAGGCTCTGTGTTGACTGTACTTTATAATGGTCTTTTTTTATAAATTGTGACTTGGATGGTGAGTTGCCTCAATGGTACTCATACCACATCTTCTTATATCTATGACTACATCTTCCTACATTAAATGACGGAACATTTGTTTCTGCACTGGGTTTTTTTTTAATTCAATAAGGCCATTTGTAAACCAAAATTCTTTTTTGATATGTGTGTAGAGACTGATTTTTTAAATGTTAATTATATCATCTTTTATTGTTTTTTGGGTGGCTTTTTTTACATCTTATGAAAAACAATAACATCTTTGTCCTCCTCATTGACTGGTCCATGAATAATATAAACAAGAATGTGTCCTCAGTACACGAATGCCCCACTCGCACTATCATTTTCTATGTTCAGTGGACCGTGAAATTGGGGTAAAATCTCTAATTTGGTATTAAAAATAGAAAGATCATATCATAGGGAACATGTGTACCAAGTTTGAAGTCGATTGGACTTCAACTTCATCAAAAACTACCTCGACCAAAAACTTTAACCTGAAGCGGGACAGACGGACGAACGAACAGACGAACGAACGAACGAACGAACGGACGCACAGACCAGAAAACATAATGCCCCTCTACTATCGTAGGTGGGGCATAAAAAGAAGATGTGGTATGATTGCCAATAGCTACTTGATATGCCATGTTTACTTTAAGTGAAGGAACTACTCTATACTTACATTCATCAACAAAGCCAAGGCTTGAAATTGTTCATGTGTAATGATATCAGAGAAGCATTTCTCCTCGGCTAATTTGATCATACAACAACCAGCTTGTAATCTTAGTCTAGCTAATTCTGGTTTACTGAAAATACAAAAACAAATTGTTAAGTTTTGTTCTTATTATACATTTTTTTCATTTAATTTTGAATTCCTACAAAATTTGAAGGGAAAAGACACCACCAACAATCAATTAATTTGAGAGCTGTCCATGTACAATATTGGAACAGCCCTTAACAGTCTTCTTAATTAACATCAAAATATAAATTATTCAGTTTTAATCATTTACTTTTTCTCTTTTTCTGCCATAATATAACTTAGGGTAACCTTATTCTGGTTAATATCAACACGGTGATGGATTTTATATATTACTGGTTTAATTTAAAATATAATTTTACCTAAATATCATGCTTAATTTTCTAAACCATACATGTATTTAATTTCTGATACTTAATTATAGATTCATGGTATTGTTGCAAACAAAAGAAAATAATTCAAATTCACCCCTGAAAAAATTTTAATATTAATGATGCTTACTTAATATTTCCTTTCTCCATCAGATCTCCTTCATGAGCTATTACAGTATACAGTAGCCGTAATGTTGATGTCCCTGAATTGTTTGCATTACTCTTCAAACCTTGTAACCATCTGGTTAATAATTTCATTGATTGTAACTACAAAATAAATTCACTGGTTAAATTCATTTCTAAAACATGAAAAGACTTGGAAGTTGACCGTAATCATGTTATTCAATAATCTATTTTGAGGGATGAAAATAAGCAACATTGAAAACTTGTAAAATTTCTAAAAATAAGAATTCCATTTGATGAGCCAAACTTTTTCAACATAAGGAGATGATTGCCTAAGTGTAAACTAAGACCAAGAGATTGATTGCTTGTTGTTTGCTGAACGTCCAGTGGCAAATAAGTCCAAAAGACTAGGATGTGTGTGAACAATTACAGGCTTCAACAATGTGCAACCAAATTCTTACCTTAGCCATAGATTCCTCTGTCACATGATGTTCAGAATACCAACTTTCTGTTGTTGATGGGCCAAATGTCTGAAACACAAATGTAAACTTATAAATATGTGTATAAACATTCAAAATAGAACATGCTTGATGTAAATTTATGCAACTCTTAAAGTTACATACATTTAAAATATTAAGTTTTGACCAATAAAAACAATTCAGATTAGTCACTCAGTGTCTGTTAACTAATATTTTTATGACGGTATCAGTTTTAAAATCAATGACTAGTAGAAATTATAATACAACAGATCATCTTATTCACTAAAGGCCTAATTTGGTTATACATCCCTTGTACAGAACTATTATAAACTTACATGGTCTTGCATTAGGAGATCTTTGACGATTACTTTAGAGACTATAGTTTTTATATCAGGAGCAAATTCTTCAGGACAAAGCTTGGCTATATGTCCTAGTCCTACTATAGCTGTAATGAAGTTGGCCGATTCTGGATTAAGTGACTTTTTATAATGCTATAATATAACAAAAATTTCTAATGAGTCAAGCAGTAAATAACTTAACAATCATCATAAAAATGCAGTAAAATCTTAAGCTGTGCGATATAATTCCATTTCTAATGCTAAAACATGAAATGAAATTTACCTTCAATACATGACACAGGTGCCCCTCTTGCACAACACTTAAAATCCTAGAAAATTGTAATTAAGGCTTTTTTTCTCCAGCCTTAAAGCTTACAAAACATTCTATCTTTTCTCCCTTTACTTTTTAAAAATGTTGAAACTACATAAAATACTACATTTCACATAATTATAGATTTTATAAAGCATTAAGATATTAAGGTACTTACTTCAAAGATTTGTCCATATATAGCTTCTTTGTTTTTACATATAGTATTAATACATCTAATGGCATGTTTGCACTGTTTAGGATTACCCAACTTAGCTGCACTAGATACAACTGGTAATAAACTCCTGAAAAATTTAAACAAAAAAGTCAATTTCTTTCAAATTTGCATAAATATTAGCCTGAATAAATGTCATCTGCAATGATTACATTATAATAAGGCATTTTGTTAAACTGTAAGCAAATAATTATGACACCATATGGCAGGCACCCTCTCATCATTTAACTTTTATATTAAAAGTAATTAAGAAAAGTTTAACATGAACAGGCAATTAAAATTAACATTTAAAGATGTTATGATAGCTGACTAAAACTATTTTTTCATAGATTATAAATGAAATTAACTTTCATAAATAAACACACAAAAAGCAATACAATAGCTTATAAAGCTGGGTTATCTTTTTTAAGTGCAATCTTTACCCATATTATTTATATAAAACATTTGTATTGTCTATCGACCACATTCTCAAAGATATAAAGTATCTAAATAGTAAAAACACAAAAATACTGAACTCCGAGGAAAATTCAAAAAGGAAAATTCAAAATCAAAAGGCATAATCAAAAGTCCAAACACATCAAACAAATGGATAACAACTGTCATATTCCTGACTTGGTACAGGCATTTTCTAATGTAGAAAATGGTGGATTGAACCTGGTTTTATAGCTAGCTAAAACCTCTCACTTGTATGACAGCCGCATCAAATTCCATTACATTGTCAACAATGCATGAAAAAAACAAACATACTCAAATACAAATGAACAGAATAATTGTGACATATACTTACGAGTATATATTGGGATACAGAATAATTGTGACATATACTTACGAGTTTATATTGGGATACAGAATAATTGTGACATATACTTACGAGTATATATTGGGATACAGAATAAATGTGACATATACTTACGAGTTTATATTGGGATACAGAATAATTGTGACATATACTTACGAGTATATATTGGGATACAGAATAATTGTGACATATACTTACGAGTATATATTGGGATACAGAATAATTGTGACATATACTTACGAGTTTATATTGGGATACAGAATAATTGTGACATATACTTACGAGTATATATTTGGAAACAGAATAATTGTGACATATACTTACGAGTATATATTGGGATAATTGTGA
>CM034361.1:10359698-10519377 GCA_019925275.1 Mytilus edulis
TTCATACATATTTTGTATAATTCTTAAAAATTTCCCAGAAATATTTGTATGAACAAGCTTAAAAAATAATGAGTTACGGTGAACAAAGTCAAATGCTTTTTCGAAATCGACAAATGCACAGTGCAGCTTTTTCTTTCTGAGAGAGAGTAATTCAAATAATGCATACAATGCAAATATGTGATCATTTGTTGAGTAACCATGCCTAAAACCAGCTTGGTTTTCATGTAATAATTTATATTCTTCTATAAAAATATTTAATCTATCATTCAAAATGGATGTAAAACCTTCTCCTAAACAAGATAACAATGTAATAGGTCTATAATTTTTAGTATTCAATTTGTCTCCTTTGTGTTTGTATACTGGTATCATGTGACCTATAAGCCATGCTTCAGGCAAAATACCTGAATTAAAAACTAAGATAAATAATTGAACATAAATATCTATCATACTATCCAAAGAAGAACAAATATATTCGTTAATTATTTTATCTTCTCCTGGTGCTTTATTATTTTTGGCATGTTTTACAGCTTTTTTTTTTTTTATCTCATCTTTAGTAATTTTCCCATTCAAAATGTCATTGGAGTTTTCTGGATCCATGTTATTTTGTATACTAAAATCTTCTCTTTTGTCATGTTTGTTTTTATTCAGATCTTTAAAAAAATGGAATAATGTTTCCAGAGAAATTTTTGATTTCTCTCTTTTTCTATCTTGATTAAGGATTTTCCAAAACTCTTTCGAATTTTTTTTTTACTCTCATATATTTCATCTTTTTACGCATATCACGATTAAATTTAATTATATTTTCATCCATAATATTTTACATTTCAGAAATTTTAACTCAATGTTTAAATACATTTGAACCATAATGTTTATATAGCCGTTTAGCTCTCCTAAGCTCTTTTCTAGCTTTATAAAAGTCAGAATTAAACCATAACTTGTTGGTTGCTTTTTAGAATTTTCAGAATTTTGCTTTCCGCAAGTTAAACCAAGAGAATTGTTTGCAGATTCTAAAAGTATATTAGAAATTTCTTGTACAACTTGATTCACGCTGTCTTTCTGAACATCTGTCGTATTTGTATTCAAAATGTCTAAATTTTCTAGAACTGCTTCAACTCGTGAAAGATCAATATCATTTTTAAAATCCAATGATTTCTCAAATTTCCGTGGTTTAATTCTTACTGGAATGTTTCTATCACATTTGTTTTGATGTATAAATTCAGACATAATCTCTCCTAAAACAAGTGAGAGTGGCGAATGAATATCTGAGTACAGTTTGCTAAATTCTAGTATTTCAAAATGTTTTACAAATTTCAATAAATGAGCCGTGCTCAAGGCATAATCTACTACACTCAAGATTTTGCTGGTTGATTTCCCAGCTTTGTCATTTCCAATTCTGCCATTGTATATAAATACATTATTATTTTTACAAAAGTCTACAAGTTTTCTCCCAAAATTATTGACAACTAAATCAGGACTATTTCTATGTTTTGGAATACACAGTTCATCTAAAATTTTAATATCAGTAAGTTCTATAACATTATTGACAAAATAATCTTCTGTATCATTATTTTCTATATAATCTCTTAAATTTCCCGTTCGAGCATTAAAATCTCCAACTAAACAAATCAGGTTTGTATTTTCATTAAATTTATGAAATTCTCTTTCAATATCATTAAATGCCTCAACCGACGAATATGAACTATTTTCAGGCGGTACATAAACAATACCAAATATAACATTTTCCGGTGAATCAAAACCTTTTTTTATCGATACTGAACCAAAGTACAAATTGACAGTCGGTTGTAATTGGTTTAATAAAACTTTCCAAATAACTTTTATACCCAAGGGCAATACCACCTGATTTGTTAATAAATTTCTTTCGATTTTTATGATGAAATATGAAGTCATTACATTGTATTTCATCTAATTTAGTTTCTGTTAAACATAGAATGTCATAATTATTTAACAGTGATTCAAATTCTGGATATAATAACTTCTGTTTAATACCGCATACATTTAAAGATAAAAGACAAATGTTATAATAATCTTTATGTACAGTATGAGTTTTTTCATTGCACGAGAGGTCGTCAGTTCCACTAGAGTAGTCACGTTTACTACACGTTTTATGTATTCCCTATTACAAACTAAAAGACAAATTGAAAGACCTGTTACTACTTTGTTTCATAATAAGAATGACCAATGTAGATACAAGTATCTTTTGTTATTGAGGAATACATCTACTTTGTAAAAAATGACTCTGATTCGAACAAAGCGTTCTATTAAATTGACATAATCAAGATGCTTGGTTCTTGATTGACATTAAATATGTTGAGAAGTATCAACAAATGATCAATAAGGTATTTTTAGATCAGTGTTTTTGATCTATTGATTTCTTTACATAATTATAACTCATATCTTTCTTAACCAGAACGAGTATGTTTTTTCATGTTATACTTTTTATAGAATAAATGTAATACTGACTTTTCAAAATACTTTTAAGTTTCCTGTATACCTTGTGGAATTCTCTATAATATTTTGATGTAAGTCAAGATCTCAATTTTATCTAATTTCATATATGTCATATTTGGAACAATAGATTTAACCATTTTTTTTTATTTAATTCTTAATAGACATGATCGACATTTGAAATGTATAAAAAAAAAAAAAAAAAAAATAGATAATTTTGAGTTTGTAAAAAAATGCACTGCGAGCTAAAATATATAAAAAAGAAAAATCACACTTTTACATTGGAAAAATCCATCAGAAGCAAGAACGGGTGCTCAGACTTGGTTAAGGTTTCCGGATATTCTATCATCACCAACCAAACTCAATAATAATGTATCGGACGACTGTTTTGGTACCTTAAGATATGTAATCTAGATATAATACCGTTTAGACACAGGCACGTCGTATCAAACAACAAATGTATGATGGTAAATGTAAAGCCTACACGTGTTACATATTTGTTTTTTGTTCATTTTTTGTATGTATATAAGGCCGTTAGTTTTCTCGTTTGCATTGTTTTACATCTGTCATTTCCGCGCCTTTTATAGCTGACTATGCGGTTTGGGGTTTGCTCATTGTTGAAGGCCGTAAGGTGATCTATAGTTGTTAATGTCTGTGTCATTTTGGTTTCTTGTGGTGAGTTGTCTCATTCGCAAACATACCACATCTTCTTTTTTATATATAGTTTAATTTTTTGTCTTTATTACTTGTGTATATCTGCATAAGGGTAAAAGGTCGACCCTTGTTAGAAAAATCTATTCGGTGGGATCATGTACGACCGTAACATAGTAACTGTTGTTTGTTAACGCTTGCATTATGTCATTAGGCAGAAATAATGTTAGTTCTGTGAAAAATGAGATGACACTTTGAAAGTTGACATCATCGTGGTTGTCATGAAATTTTTTAGTTTGAAGTAATTCATCTGTGTACGAATGTATATATCAGGGGAGGGGGGGGGGGGGGGGGGGGGGCGACCAGGATCTGCAACAGAAGTTCGAGCTTGTGGTAGTGTCTTTAAGGATGTAGTCAGTTGAAATAAAAAAAACAACGTGGAAATTACAATTGATTTTATTATTAACAAGTCCATTAGTTCAGGAAATAAAATAGGCTAAAATATGAATAGGGTGATGGAACACCTTTTTGGAATATTTTGTTTTGATAAAATGGCGGGAAAAGGCTTACTCAGAATTTAATCTTATATTTAGCATTGGCATTTAGAATCTGCTTTAATCTCTGTAAATAACTTTTTATGAGCTTTTGAAGTCTTATAATTCATTAAAAAAATTGGTGATATGAGGCAACACATTTTCCCTTGTATTGTAGGAATAAAAACCAAGTCAAAACCTAGCGTAATACATTCTTAATTTCAATTTACTTGCAAGCATTCACATAAAATTAGCACGAAATTATTTGACTGTATCTGAAGATGAAACTAAAGAATTTTGCCAAATGGTTTTTCTGCTTGTCTTTGATAATGTTTTGTATAACATCGGATGTATACGAGTTTTGTTTCAATACAAATTATTTTGGTTAGAAGGAAAGCATAACAAGGAATCCATAAAAACCAACTGTTTGTTGAAATATCAATCCACCAAACACATTAAAAACACGTCATAAAAACCCACCAATTTGGATGAAATGATGTTCTGTGTATTGTTTGAATCTAGTTCTTACGAAATTTATTTTCTTCACGACCTTAAAGAATTTATTTGTTCTTAATGTTCCGCCTTCATATATTTAAAAGTCTGAATGATTAAACAATGTAGCAATTTTTTAGATTTGGCATTGTGACTACAAGTGTTAAAAGCCTAGTAGGTTTGGTGAGCACTTCAAAATTGTTTAGTTTGTTAGTAAAGGTTTTGATGTATTTCTTTAGAAGTTATACGAATTATATCTGAATGACATTGTTTGAATATGCAATATTTTGGTCGCCATATTTTAATTTAGAAGAATTTGCAGAAATAAAAGTGTTTACATGCAATCAAACATTTAAAAGACCGTGTTTTTATCAAACCAAAAAGAGAGCAGGAAAGCATGATCTTTCGTAACCATGCAGGGGTTTATATGGCAGTCTAAATTTTTCTTGTAAAATTCTTTAGTCATTACTTTCAAATAATGCTTGTTGCCAATGACACAATATTGTTGAGGTTTTTGTCTAGTTAAATAAAAAACTTATTCGTCTCCAATAAGGTGTAAGCACCGATCTCATAATAAATCGAAAGGGTTAGACATCCATGTGCTCATAGTTCATCGTAGAATATTTTTAAACTCGCAATTACTACAATTGTCAACTTCAAATTTCATAGAAGTAACATACCCTCTACTCCATTGAATGATGTTTGCATATATATCAGTAAATACTTTGTGGAATCTTTCTAGAATCGATAAATCTCGAAAATAAAGTTAGCGAACAGAAACTGGGGAAAACGCATAAACTCCAAGAAAATACGATACCGGTTGCGTTGCGACAAACCTCTGATCAGACATCTATTCAAAAAATGCAAAACACGTGAAGTGTGTGTTGTGAAACAGACACATTTGTCACTTAATTTCGTAAGCAGTGAAACCCATAGATCGAAAATAAACTGGCAACGCCATGGTTAAAAAATAAAAAGACAAACAGACAAATAATAGTACACAATACACAACATAGAAACTAAGGACTTATCAACATGAATCCCACCAAACACTGGGGTGAACGGAAGTACTCCGGAAGGATAAACAGAACCTGTTCCACATATAGCACCCGTCGTGTTGCTCATGTTATAACAAACCCGGCAAATGGTTTAATTCAGTAGGTCAGCTTCGTGGTGAAAAGGGAAGTGGATTGTATTTACGACATAACTGTGTTGGAGCCCTTGTTGATATTACCATTGGTCATCTACGATCGCCATAAAAAAGGGTTACATGGTTAACTGCTACCCTGCTCGAAACAGGGTATAAACGCTAGGCAAGACCGTGTTTGCTATCTATCAGCTTTGAACTGAAGGAACATACAAAAAAAAATTATATGTTCAGACAATGCAAAGTTCTTTTATATATTTTCTGTTGTGACATGTTTTAAAAATTTTGCCTTTAAATGAAATATGGTTTACCGGTTTTATTCCTAGCAACAATTCAACTGTCGATTTTATTTAAATTTACAATTTCAAGCGCCACGTGCACTGACAAGAACATATTGAAACAAATACGATTCTGGTAAACTCAATTATAAACGTGGCGGGGGTATTTTTTATAACTTATTTCAACCTGAAGAATACTCATTTAAAACAAATACAATTATAAACATACGTAAATGCTACTAAGTGTTAATGTTTTTTTTCTTCTTTTCAAAACAGCCACAGAGGGTTCATTGGGCATCGATTACGAAATTCAGAACTGGGGAGCAGAACTTGTTAAGTCAAGAGATGATGGTGGAGTCGGAATTAAGGTTTGTAGAAAACAAGTTATAGCATAGTGTAAAATACACAATATCTTAATGTATCTATTTTCTTTATTGTAAAAATGCTATTGCTAGTACTATATAGTTAAAATACACCTAAAGTAAAGTTTTTTTTATTATACTGTTGATTTGTATTATAAGTTTTGAATTCATAGAAAAAATGACAACAAAATAAGTTGAATGGTTCTATTGAAGAAAAAAACTAAGATTAGTGGTACAGATTTGTGTGACAAAAAAGATTGAGAAATTTATTCTCAATTATGTACGTTTTAATTTGAACAGAATGAATACAAGAAATACAATGTATATATAAATTAGTAAGTCAGTGGCCTGAATAATCAGCTCAACAGTTGTGTAAATAAATCATATACATCCATGTCAGTCTACGTTTTCTAGAACTTATTGAAACCATCTGATATCAACTTTAACGCTACAGAATGATATATTGTTATGTTACAGGGGGTCCCCGGTAATGGTAAATTCAAAACAACAGATCAACTTGTTATAACATTGACAGCCATTATCTACACGTGTAGTGCTGGTCATGCCGCAGCCAACTTCCAACAATACGATGAATATGGTGCTCCATTTAATTACCCGTACCATCTGTCTGGAAGTCCACCTACAGACAAGGTATGTGTATTTTTATGTTGACCAAAGAGGTTTCCATTCTTTTCAGTTTTGTTGAATACAATATGATAAATGTTTTCACTAGAGTTTTACAATAAATACGTGTATCTTATTATAATGGATTTTATATTATATTATAATTGTATTCGAATAAGTGATGTGATATCAATCAGGCATAATAGTTTAGTATTTTACACTATTATTTAACTTTTTAAGTCAAAGAAAGTTTTTATACAACATTATATAGTGTTGTCAGTATAGTTTCAGTGTATGTCATACTGATGATACCACTTAGATGAGAGTCTATGTAATAAATGATTCTTGTATTGACAATTCGCTTTGCGTCAAATAAATGGGATCTTCGGTAACTATAATTTACAAAACTTTTAAATATCATAACGTTTTAAATGATTCAACTTACCTACCCTCATTTGAAGTATGGAAGAGTTGAGAATTTCGACATTTACATGCTTGCAGCTTCAATTGTCAGCATCCAATGTGCTAGTAGTAGCATACCTTTTGCTCTAGTGTATGGCGTTACATATCTCCGTTGATACGTTACGTGTGTGCATGTTGACACTATACAGACTTCTATTCACACAAAGAGAGTATCAGCGCTACATGATTTACTGAATTTAATGTTTTGTATAGCTAACTATATGGGATAACATGTGTTAATTTTTAAAGACCGTAAAAAAATTGAGAATGGAAATGGGGAATGTGTCAAAGAGACAACAACCCGACCATAGAACAGACAAAAGCAGAAAGTCACCAACAGGTCTTCAATGCAACGAGAAATTCCCGCACCGGAGGCGTCCTTCAGCTGGTCCCTGAACAAATATATATACTAGTTCAGTGAAAATAAACGCCATACTAAACTCCAAATTGTACACAAGAAACTAAAATTAAAAATAATACAAGACTAACAAAGGCTAGAGGCTCCTGACTTGGGACAGGCGCAAAAATGCGGCGGGGTTAAATATGTTTATGAGATCTCAACCCCCCCTATACCTCTAGCCAATGTAGAAAAGTAAACGCATAACAATACGCACATTAAAATTCAGTTCAAGAGAAGTCCGAGTCTGATGTCAGAAGATGTAACCAAAGAAAATAAACAAAATGACAATAAAACATAAATAACAACAGACTACTAGCAGTTAACTGACATGCCAGCTCCAGATTTCAATTAAACTGATTGAAAGATTATGTCTTCATCATAAGGATATCAGACACAGTCCTTCCCGTTAGGGGTTTAGAATCATAATATCATAACATATATGAGAAGAACATAAACCCGTGTCATGCCAACAACTGGTTTTTAAATAAATGTGTTTAGTTCCGATGCAAAGACCCTATAAGTGAATCAATATTAACGCCAAAATAAGCAATCTTTAATGACCTGACAACAGTATCGTAACTATATATAATTAAACTTACTTATAATTGTTTAAATCCTTGACATTTGTCCTGAGGACAATTGTTCTCTCATTGGCTATAATACTACATTTCTATCATTTTGTTCTTATCTTTCGTGTGTTTTTCATAAAGTTTAAAGTAAGGAATGATACATACTTTGTTTGAAATGGAATGGCATGTTTTTGTAATGTTTTATTATATAGGCACATGAATGACTGCAATACAATTGAGAATGAAAAAGGGGAATTTATCAATGAGACAACAACCCGACCAAAGAGCAGATAACAGTCGAAGACCAACAATGGGTCTTTAATGCATCAAGAAAATCCCCGCCCGGAGGCGTACTTCAGCTGGCCCTAAACAAAAATGTATAGAGTCTACTAATGCAGTGAAAATGGACTTCATACTTAACTCAAAATATATGAAAGAAACCAAAATAAAAAATCATACGAGACTAACAAAGGCCAGAGGCTCCTGACTTGAGAATGGCGCAAATGACTATTTTACCCCGAAAATAATTTGTTATTTAGATTTTTAAACATTTTTTAAATTTGTTTTGTATTAAATATACATTTTTATATTCTATTGATTAAATTCGAATCTTTAAGCACACAAACTGATAAAATGGTAATAAAAAGCTTAATATATATAAAAAATTAGACAAAAATATTATAAGCTTAAATAATCAAAATGTCTTTAACACAGATAATATGTACCAATGCGTCTACATGTATGCTAATCTAAATCGCTTATATAAAGGTCAAATGGTTGATATGTTAATGGAGGTTTCTCTACTATGTCCGTCATAAGTAATTTATGAAGTTATCATGTAAGTATACCTATATATTACTCATGTTTCCATATTCACATTTTTGAAAACTAAAGACTACTTAAAAATTCTATGTTTTTTCAGAGTGAAGTCGCTATACAAACAATCCTTGATGCGATTGCAAAAAGAAAAATGCTTTTAGAGACGATGTCGATAGCGAAAGTTCTGAGTGACAAAGCAACAGATAGTCTTGGTTACTTTGAGAAACAGTTTATTGTTGATACTCCGGCAATACATATTGTCGAAGAGTAAGCTAAACCATTTATTCACCTCGAAACAAATCAAACAGATTAAAGGCATATAGCATGTACTAGCTGTTTGTCCTATAAACAGAATTTTGTTGATAAAACTAGTCATTTCGAATTGGAGATCATTCTTTTATAAGAATATGTGTCCCACTGTTATATGTCCACTTTTACTGAAACGATATATAGGGGGTCGTCATTGTATTTTACATATATTTTACAAATTTTCATCTTATAATTAAGTTGGAAAAAAAGTTTCAACATTAAACATCTTTTTCATAATTTTAAATATCTGTTTACATTATAGGCATAGTCATTTCAATGATTTTTTATTCAACTATCTCATTGTAGGTTTCGACAGAAATTACAAGAAGTTGGTAAAACAATTAAAGAAAGGAACAAAAAGAGAGAATTTAGATATGATTGGCTTCTTCCTCAGGCAGTACCTAATGCCATCAGCATTTAGACATGAACCTTTATTATAAATACAGACTATACATTTTGTATACTAATTATTATAACAAAGTTAAGAACTTTTTAATCTGCTTCGTGTTATTAATGAAACCTGCTGTAATCTATATGTAATAACGTAGTTACTTTAATTGTATTCTGGTCTTTTGAAATCATATCGTTTTTCATTCAAGGTTTTACCTTACAATGTCATAGTGGGGTCATATGGAACGCCGAAACTGTCTTATAGTGTAAATATTTAACGTGTTCTGTCGCTTTGTCTTTACGTCCTGTCGTTTCTTCTTTATGTTATGTGCAAATGTCTGTATTTCATGACACGGCTCTGTTATGTCAAATAAGTTATTTGTTTGGTCAAACAGTAGTATGATATGTCATTGCTAAAGTTTGTTGTGTACAATAGGCATTCCATCATGCTTTAACTACTATATATTCTGTGAATATTTCAAAACTTTATGATCAACCACCTTTACATTCTCTCATATTTTATCTATGTTGTGTCTATTCTTCTTTTACGTAAGTCAGTTAAAAATTGCGTCCTGTCTCAAATGTGATTGTTATGCCGAATGTTCTAAAGGTTTTGTTTTGATATACCTTTGTTCTATGTAAACCTCATGATATTATAGTATTTTGGCGTTATGTTGTGTGTATACTAGTGTTGTCAACGGTTAACCGGTTAACCGGTCGAACGACCGAATACCGAATACCAAAAATGCTAACCGGTTAACCGGACTATTTTTCAATTTTGATAGATTTGATATAAATTTGTATTGAAATCATCTAATAGTTATGTTTTCTTTAAAAATTGTCGTCATATTGTCCAGTATATTGATTTCTATTGTTAATCCAAAAATATAAAATTAATTAGAACTTGTCTCACAGCTCAGGGCAAGATCTTAAGGAAACATAATTAGTTACATGTTTTTTTATCAAAAATAACTTTTAATCAGTAATACGATTAGATTTTGCGATTTACTTCATTATTTCATGTTTGATATAAGATTGTGCAGACCTACATCTGAATGTGAAATCTCCGTCGTGCAAGTCTTTCGGAGACAACAAGAGAAAATAAAAGAATCATCGGTTTGTCTTCAGACATATTCAATTCTACGAGATCAAGAAGTTTTTTTGTTTTTTTTTCAATCTGAAGTTAGTACAAACGTCATAGTTGATACCGTGTATTTGATTATTAAAAGTCAAACTTCGACAGGAATCTTCACAGACAAGCCTTATAATACCACAGGACAAACTTCAATTCATCGTATTATAAAAACTTAAATGTATGACTTTGATGGAAGGTATAGTCACATTGACACTCATGCCACATCTTCTTATAGCTATGTGTAGGGTACTATTGATAAGGCCTTCAAACATCAACTTAAACTACCGGTTAACCGGTTAATCGGTCGAACGATTATCAGAGTAACCGGTTAGGCAAAAGAGTAAGATTTGACAACACTAGTTTATACATATGTATCTCCAGTGAAAAACACAACACATCATGGTATAATTCATATGCGTTTTGCCGAACAATTGATACTCTCTGTGAGCATTCATTACGTCATGTGCAAATGCCTTTTACATGATGTGCAAACAACTTATACGTTTTGTGCAAACCTCGTTTACCTTATGTGCAAACATCGTTCCCCCTATGTGCAAACATCGTTTACCCTATGTGCAAACATAATTTACCTTATCTGGAAACACCTATTGCGTTATGTGCAAATACCTATTAAGTTACGTATAAAAAACTACATCATTATGTGCAACCCCGCCGCATTTTTGCGCCTGTCCCAAGTCAGGAGCCTCTGGCCTTTGTTAGTCTTGTATTATTTTAATTTTAGTTTCTTGTGTACAATTTGGAAATTAGTATGGCGTTCATTATCACTGAACTAGTATATATTTGTTTAGGGGCCAGCTGAAGGACGCCTCCGGGTGCGGGAATTTCTCGCTACATTGAAGACCTGTTGGTGACCTTCTGCTGTAGTTTTTTCTATGGTCGGGTTGTTGTCTCTTTGGCACATTCCCCATTTCCATTTTCAATTTTATTAAACACTATTACTTTATGTGCAAATACCGCTTATATTATGTGCAAACACCGATTACGCTATGTGCAAATGCCTATTACATGATGTCCAAACATCTATTACGTTATGTGTAAACACCTATTACGTTATGTCCAAACACCAATTACCTTATGTGCAAACACCTATTACGTTCTGGTAAACGCTTTTTTGACACAGATTAAACAAAATGCATCAGTGAAATACACTTTGAAAATTATAAGTTTTAGCTTTCTAAAAAGCTCTGAACTACTTCGCTGTATTCTTTTTCAAGGTAATATCCATTGGATGCTGAATGTGAACTGTAGGTAATATGTGTGCATCGGGTTGTTGATTTAGTATTGGGAATGTGGTATTTTTATATATTGGTTGATATAAAAATGTTATATAAATATTTAGTTTTTAGGGGAAATTATGTTGTTCTACTTGAAGAGTGTGCGTTATACATCCATTCTTTTTATATTTTGTTCACTTTACTTTTTGAAAATTAAAATATTTACAAATATATAGACACGATTCCCGAGGTGTGTCTCTCTGGAGGTGTGCTTAGATTGACAAAAGTCATAAAATACATTTAATGCATTTTTGAAAACATTTTTTGTACAGGAACATTTTTTAGCAAACAAATCGTGCATATTGCAGATTAGCAATGCAAATAAAGACGTATTAATGATTGATATTTTAATTTTCAATTTCAGTGTTTAATATATGCATAATAAAACGACCATGCATTAATAACATTTGATCTGAAATGTAATACACATAGTTAATTTTCCGGCATTTGATGGCTTAATATCCTCAGAAGAGAACAGTCTGTAATTCTTTATCTCATTTAAGCCAATAGTTGTTGCTGAATATCAGCCACACCATGAAGCAACCAAACAGAATTTATATGTGACAAGTAGTTATGTCAAGATGGCGTGTATATCGACTGAAACTAAAAGCTCTGCCCTGCTACATGTATTCGAAGCAAAAAAAAAGTTACATGTAAAAAACAAAATGCAACCTCATTTCTTTACGGAAAATAAGTTGATATACAAAAAGAAGACGTGGTATGATTGCCAATGAGACAACTCTCCACAAGAGACCAAAATGACACAGAAATTAACAACTTTAGGTCACCATACGGCCTTCAACAATGAGCAAAGCCCATACCGCATAGTCAACAAGAAAAGGCCCTGAAAAGATTATGTAAAACAATTCAAAATAGAGCACTAACGGCCTCATTTATTTATAATGTTCTCTTTCATCAGCACCAAGCGGATCTTGCATACATAATCATAACATGGTTGTGGAAGGTGCACAACTACATTTATGAATTATAAACTTTTGACAAGGTCAACACATTATATATGCGTCTATTCAGATTATATTGACCGAGGACGAAGATATTTTCTCGCCACCTCTTATCTTGTATTTTTTTTTTTAATTAGCAGGGAGTTTTGGCAAAACTGAGTCCCGAGCCCCCTCTTAATTAAACTGTTTATAGATCCAACAAACTCAGCTCCATTATTTTCAAAAATTCTGGTTCCGCCACTGGTCATTGAATGAGAAATCAAAAAGAGAGAAAAAAAATAGGTCCGTGTGTTTGTTTATCTAATGATATCTTAATGAACAACTTCTCTATTCATTTTACATCGGATGACCGTGAGGGCATTCATGTGTATTGCTGTCGCCTAAATTTCCATTACGTAACCTTCGTTCGAGATTGTAACCGATCTATAAACATGATAATAATAAATACGCGGATATTATCGAGTGCAAAATTACATTCTATCACTTGTTCTTAATTCCTTTTAAATGGATACTCCTAAAAATATATTTTTTTTAACATAAATTAATAATATGAAAATGTCGTTAAACTCGTTAAAACATAAATAAAGTAAAAAATCTTAAATAGTTATACACACGTACAGAAAAAGTGTGTTACCGCATGCGGAAGAATATCTCAAGAACGTTTGCAATCTCCCATGCAGAGTTATCTGTCTTTGCTCCCTCTCTCTGCGTGGGACATTGAATGTTTTGCTGGAAAATATGAATGCCAACTCAAATTCAATCTATTAGAAAAATCGAATTATTACAGAAGAGTGTCCACCTTGCACTTGCACAGTACTATAATTAATATAGTGCAATAGAATGATATACAAATGGATGAAAATTATATATACATGTAACTGTAATTTACAAATATAAAATAATGTATAAAAAAACCCAGAGTTTACTGATTTGTATCACTACTACGATGAGGTTGAATTTATCATCCACGCACGGACTTGTCTCAGAAAAAAATATATATCTGTACTTTAACGTCACTTTCAGGTAAACAGATGTGATTTGGAGACAAGTGCTTGTGACTGTCCACAAGAACTTGCGGTCATCCGATGTTCAGTACTTCAGTACATTGATTCATATCATTAACATAAAGATGTTCTCAAAAATTAATGAAACATAACAAGGGTTTTATATTTTTTACAAATGTTTTATTATCCTTGTCTTGATTCATTTTGAGAACTCAAATCGTATCAATGACATACTGCACATTTAAAGATTTTTGAAAACTGGGAGTTAGCTGGCAATTGTTTCATGGTGCTTTAAACGGATGAACAAGAGGGTTCCGAAATTCCAACAGTACAAAACATGACAAGTGAACTTTCTTAATTTATAATCAGTAGCAGGAAAATTACAGAAGAATTAAAGCCTTCCCTTTTGTGTGTCTGTCACAGTTTTCTTTTCGTTATATAGATGATTTTTTTAAAGAATTTTGACTAAATATGTTACGTCGATTTTAAAGCGAACAAGATTGCATCAATTCAAGATTGTTTCCGCACTTTGAGGACACTTAACTCGCTAGCTATTAATAAAAAAAACCGTCTCGCTTTAACAGTAGCCGAGAAAAGGGGGACCGATATATCTAAAAATGGCAATATTTAACGGAAACTGTCAAAACATAAATTTTAGAACCAAGCGGATCATTTCATAGGATTTTGAATTTAGATCCAATAGAATATATTTGTATGAAATTTTATTTTTTTAGAAAAATGATGTGCAGCAAATCCCTTTTATGAACATTTAATTGTGTATTTAGCTATAGTTATCGAACCATTCGCGTTCATAACTAAACACATCGAAGCTTACCGTTTATGTCGTATATCCCGCAATAATATTCATTGAATTTATGACTCTCCATTCGGAAATCAAGTTGATGTTTCTAATTATTATACGAATATCGTTGAAATATTGAACAAAAAGATAAATTCATATCAACAACTGTGGAATAATAAATTGATTATAAATGTACATTGTCGGTAAACGTGAAATTTATTTGTACGAGCTTTAGAAACAGGACGAAAAGCGAGGCTTGCCGAATTTTCTCCTGTTTCGCAGTGAGAACTAATACATTTTATATTTCTGACAATGTACATATATTGTTTACAATTTACACCTGGTATTTGAGCATGAGTTGTTTAAATTTTAACCATTGTCTCTGATTTTTACAATTACTGAAACGCAGACTCGAAGAAAACCCCAAAATGAACTATTACACAGAAAGAAAATATCCATATTACCGATTGATAAACATGAAAGCGAGTAAAAGGAAAATTTATTTGTACATGTACAAACAAAGCAAAAACAATGCTGTTTACCTGTTATTTGTATACAATAACTATCTAATTGCAGGATAAAAGCGAATTACTTAACTGTACCCACTTTTTTTAAAACTGGTGAAAAAATTAAATGCGGTAAAACAATAAATAGATTAGCTGACTATGCGGTATGTTTTTGTTGTTAAAGGCCATAAGGGGATCTATTGCTATGTATTTCTTTGTCATGTGGTCTCTCGTGGAGAATTGTCTCATTGGCATTCATACCACATCTTCTTTTAATAGATAGTCATTTTTTTTCTGAAATTCAAAGGGAAAATTATGTTATGATGACCATTTTAGCAACGAAATTATTTATTTATTCTTATAGACAACAACAGAAACGATATGCACATCACTTATAAAAAAAATAATAGAAGAAAACAATAACAATTTACTAGAATATGTATTTTTTTTGTATCGTTCTTGATGACACGGTTCGAAAAGTTACCGGACCAAATACGGATAAATGAAAGTCATTATCTGGAGTTTCAAGTTGCGGGATTTAATTTCGAGTATGGCCAGTGAAGGTGAAACAAGGCTGATAACCCTTTCATTCAGAAAAAATATGCGTATGCGTCATTTTTGTGGATTACAGGATAAGGCAGTTTTTAATATGAAAAAAATAGTTTTTTTTAGAGAAAATGCAGCCTTTTGTTACACCCTTCTACCTGTCTGATCCAAAATCGGATCAAATTTTTCAAAAATCCTTGTAAGTTTTAAAAAAAATTGACAGATAAGAGGGGCGGGTCACCTGACCACCCTTTTTCAGGACACCCACCCCTCTCAACACGCCTTGTCAGGGACGGAGAAAATAGTAAGTCTTAGGAAGGTTATTCAAATAATATTCACAACTGTTAAAGGAAATGAACGAAAATCAAATCTTAAACATTTTGTAGGATTCCTTAGCTGCTACATGAATCGTGGGAGACGTCATTACATTTGTAGCATTAATCTAGTACACGTTTTTCGCTGCATGAAAACCCTACTGGGAGGGTAATAACAAATCATCCTGGTCTCTTGTGAAGATTTGTCACATTGGCATTCGTACCACATCTTCCTTTTTATATCGTATTGTTCCTTTCGGTTGCACCTCTTGGAAACTAGAGTCGTGTCTGTATATTTGTTAAAATTTTCAACAAGCAAAGTGAACAAATTTTCAAAGCATGGATTCCCTTATAGGGTCTTTGCATCGGAACTTAACACATTTATTTAAAAAACAGTTGTTGGCATATATTTTATGATAGTATGATACTAAACCCCTAACGGGAGGGATTGTGCCTGATATTCATATGATGAAAACATAATCTTGCTATCAGTTTAATTGAGGTCTGGAGCTGGCATGTCAGTTAACTACTAGTATAGTCTGTTGTTATTTTTGAATTATTGTCATTTTATTTATTTTCTTTGACATCGGACTCGGACTTCTCTTGAACTGAGTTTTAATGTGCGTATTGTTATGCGTTTACTTTTCTAAATTGGCTAGAGGTATAGGGGGAGGGTTGAGATCTCATAAACATGTTTAACCCCGTCGCAATTTTGCGCCTGTCCCAAGTCAGGAGCCTCTGGCCTTTGTTAGTCTTGTATGATTTTTAATTTTAGTTTCTTGTGTATAATTCAGAGTTTAGTATGACGTCCATTACCACTGTACTAGTATACATATTTTTTAAGGGGCCAGCTGAAGGACACCTACGGGTGCGGGAGTTTCTCGCTACATTGAAGACCTATTGGTGGCCTTCGGCTGTTGTCTGCCTTATGGTCGGGTTGTTGTCGCTTTGACACATTCCCCATTTCCTTTCTCAATTTTATGCATAACCCACGCTCTTAAAGTAGAGCAAAATAATTTCCCATAAAACTAGATACATCGTATGTATATAGCATTTTTACACCAATCAATATATAAAAAACCACAGTTTGTTAGAAAGGTCAAACTTTTAATTTTCTTTGTTTTCAAAATGCATATCATTGATGCGTTTTGTTTTAATCTGTGACAAAAAAGCGTTTACCAGAACGTAATATGTGTTTACACATTACGTAATAGGTGTTTGCACATAACGTAATAGGTGTTTGCACATAACGTAATAGATGTTTGGACATAATGTAAATAGGCATTTGCACATAACTTACATGGTGTTTGTACATAATGTAAGCGGTATTTGCACATAACGTAATAGTGTTTGCACATAATGATGTTGTTTTTATACATAAATTAATAGGTATTTGCACATAACGCAATAGGTGTTTCCACATAAGGTAAACTATGTTTGAACATAGGGTAAACGAGGTTTGAACAAAAAGTATAAGTTGTTTGCACATAACGTAAAAGGCATTTGCACATGACGTAATGAATGCTCACAGAGAGTATCAACTGTACGGCAAAACGCATATGAATTATACCATGATGTATTATGTTTTGCACTGGAGATACATATGTATAAACACAACATAAGTTATTAACGCCAAAATACTATAATATCATGAGCTTTACATAGAACAAAGGTGTATCAAAACAAAATGTTTAAAACATTTGACATAACAATAACACTTGAGACAGGACGCAATTATTAACTGACTTACGTAAAAGAAGAATAGACACAACATAGATAAAATATGAGAGAATGTAAAGGTGGTTGATCATAAAGTTTCGAAGTATTCACAGAATATATAGTAGTAACAGCATAATGTAATGCATATTTTACACAACAAAGTTTAGCAATGACATATCATACAATTGTTTGACCAAACAAATTACTAATTTGACATAACACAGAGATGCCGTGTCAGGGAATAAAGGCATTTGCACATAGCATAAAGAAGAAATGACAGGACGTAAAGGCAAAGCGACAAAACACATTAAATATTTACACTATAAGACAGTTCCGGCGTTCCATAGGGTCAGGCTAGGTGATATAACTGCGTCAGATCTTAATGTTTTGATACATTATTGTGTAATATTGTTTCCAGTATTTCAAAACAAAAAATATAGGCTGATTTTATTGTGTTGTTATTGAAAATGATTTCAAAAAAATAGATTTCCATAATGAAAAGCTTAGATTCCTTGTCTTGTTTGTCTAAAAAGCTCTTTAATTTTTTCATACGTTTTGGAATTTCAAAAAGTTCGACTTTAAATAAAGAGACATTTATTGTCAAAATGAGCATCTAGTGCAGAAAAATTGATTTTAATACAGTATAGAATAGCTATTCATAGTATAAAACATGTAAAAAGAGTTAATTACCCTTATCATATTAATATTGATGGACATAGTACGATAGAAAATTGCATGTGATTGAATTCAAAGGATTTTTGTTTTCTAGATATGTTATTTGTGAATAAAATCATTAATGTTTGCCCATTTTGTTGATTTAAAATAAACTATTATATACCGGGGGCAGCAATACAATCTAAAACTTTAGAGAAAACATGTTATTATCTTTCTGTGGATTTTCTTTCGACAGAATTTATGCTTATGCACAAAAAAGACCCACTTTGTTTTGAATCTGTCGCAATCGACTTTATTATGAAATTTATTTAAACTGAAACTTTATAAATATCTCGAAGATCCATTCTATCATTCAAGTAAAAACACTTACGGTGGAAAGGCAGACTAAAAATGTTCAGTTGTTGAAGATAAATAAACTTCGAAAACACACAAAAAAAAAAATCAAGTTTTTTTTTTGAAGTTATGCATTTGTAACATCCAGTTGAAAGGTGTCAAGAACTTTTAGTGAAAATTTGTTTTTCGAATAAATTTTCACTGTGTCTGGCGTATATTAAATTTAGTCCTGGTATCTATGATGAGTTTATTTACAACCACTGGGTAGATGCCACTGCTGGTGGAGATTTATTTCCCCGAGGGTATCACAAGCCCAGTAGTCAGCACATGTTGTGCTGACATGAATTGTCATTGATATGGTTATATTTATAAAATTACTGTTTACAAATTTTTGATTTTTTTGAAATACTAAGGCTTTTCTACCTCAGGCATAAATTACCTTAGCTGTATTTGACAAAAATTTTAGGAATTTTGGTCCTCAATGCTCTATAACTTCGTACTTTATTTGGCCTTTTTAACTTTTTTGGATTCGAGCGTCACTGATGAGTCTGGTGTATACTAAATTTAGTCCTGGTATCTTTGATGAGTTTATTTATGACTCATTAGCAATGAATTTCATTTGACCCATATATTTTATTTTTTTATAACTGTGAATTTCAAATGTTATTTAATTAGCCTAAATATATAATAGAATCTGAAGCGAAATGATGTATCAAATAGTTTTGCTTTATACGTTTTCAAGACAGAATATCCAACTCAAACACAACCGAACATTAAAAGGTGCACTCGGCAACACAGCACAGACAACAGTTTCAAGTTGACTAAATGCAGAAAAGTACATAGTGCTATTCGGATAAATTTATCGGTTTTGAAGAGCTAAATTGGCAGCGCGTCATCCGTGTAATGGCTTCCATTTTTACGATTGTAAAATTTGACTGAAATAATGGTGAGATCATTTTGGCTGCCTGTATCTTCAACAATTACTATTGTGACTGTTTGGGTAAAATTCCTCGTGAAAGGAAAATAACGGTATTAAGAGTGTTACATATATTGTCTTGGCTATTATTTTTTGAAAATTTGTATTTGTCTATTACAGTTGTCACCAGACCAGTAGTCAGCACTTCGGTGTTGACATGAATATCAGTTATATGGTCATTTTTATAAATTTCCTGTTACAAAACTTTGAATTTTTCGAAAAATTTAGGATTTTCTTATCCCAGGAATAGATTACCTTAGCCGTATTTAATACAACTTTTTGGAGGTTTGTGTCCTCAACGCTCTTCAACTTTGTACTTGTTTGGCTTTATAACCTTTTTTTCTGAGCATCACTGCTGAGTCTTATGTAGACGAAACGCGCGTCTGGCGTATTAAATTATAATCCTGGTACCTTTGATAACTACTAACATGGCTTAGGTACTTCTCTAAAGTGATGAAAAATTCACTTGGCCCTTAGAGGCAGGTGCACTAAAAGTTACGGTTCATTCGGTGACTTTACATATTTCTATAAAACATATCTTGATCATAAAATAAAATTTGCAAGAATGACGTAATTCGCAATATTTTTGTACTTTTTTTGAAATATCTATAATGCTACCAGTAGGCGGTTACATGTTTTTTTAAATTTTATTTTGCAGTACGAGCTTTCATTTTGACAAAAACATGAGCGGCGATGTCAATACATCTTACACTGAGTAAATTATGATTTGCAGTAGTTGTCTGTGATACATTATTATACCAAAAAGCAATTTTATTTTAAAATAGACATGTGGTTGTTTGTATTTTCAATTATTGTCAATGATTGTTCATGTTCGTGAAAGCAGTTAAAAAATTAAAGTTATTTTACAATGTTTTCCAACGCTTAAGAATGCTTTGATGATTTTTTTTTTAACGCAAAGACAATCTGTAGCAAAATATCTTCGTCGTCGTCGTTGTTGTCATAATTTGTTTTTTAAAAACTTCTCTGAAACTATACTGGACCAAATGCCTTCAAACTTTAAGTTCCGAGAAACATATGGGTAAAATGCATTTAATTGCTTTAGAAGAAAATATGACAGATACAAAGAACCTTTAAATGACATGTTTAAGTCACTCATTAATATGCTAGTATATTGAAAAGCAAAAATAATCGTTGATGATAGATTGAAGCAAAAAATTACAGGTGAACAATTCAGTTTCTTGAGAGCCTCTTGTTATATATATATGCATTCGGCCCACTTACTATCATATCGTAAAATATGAAATGACTGAGCTACACTAACCTTCAAAATGTTTTGGTCTTTTAAACACTTTTGCATGTTTTAGCATTTTATATTCTCAAATCATATTTCACAAACAATAAATGCAACGCATGTATCTTTGTTGCAGCAAAACAGTTTTCCAATATGTTGAATACATACCAATGGCTCTGGTTTCAATGTTTTTGCGAGTCTGGATTTTCGATGAAATGTCTGTACCAAGTCAGGAAGATGATAGTTGTTAGCCATTCACTTGATGTGGTTGAGTTTTGATTTTGCTATTTATATACAAATATCTTTCTTTCACACATTTACTAAAGCGGGATTATGAAATAATGTTTTACCTTTATCATAAAATTGAGAAAGGAAATGGGGAATGTTTCAAAGCGACAACAACCCGAACATAGAGTAGACAACAGCCGAAGGCCACAAATGGGTCTTCAATGTAGCGAGAAACTCCCGTACCCGGAGGCGTCCTTCAGCCGGCTCCTTAAATAATATGTATACTAGTACAGTGATAATTGACGTCATATTAAACTCCAAATTATACACAAGAAACTAAAATTAGAAATCATACAAGACTAACAAAGGCCAGAGGCTCCTGACTTGGGACAGGCGCAAAATTGCGACGGGGTTAAACATGTTTATGAGATCTCAACCCTCAGGCAGTCAGTTTGATTCAATTTCGTAAACACTTAACTAATTGGTAATATGTTTCTGTCTTGCAAGACAAATATTTGGAATATTTATTTATCCGACATTTAATTCAGCTCATTACATTAGGGAGTCCGAGGAAGATACTTTTCGTTGACTTATTCTGCACTCAAATTGTATTCTGGTTCTGTGCACTTAATTACAAAAATGTTCTACTTATATTTTGAACTAGACATTTTGAGCTGAAAAAGCCAGTGACTTCCAATTGTGGATTGTATTTTCTAAGGCACACGTTAGAAATAGTATTTATACACAATAAAAAAAAAACTATTGTTTTTTAGTAACACCCCTTCCATCTACCTCAACTTTACGTTCCGTAAATATCATTGGCTGAACTAGTAGATCTGCTTACTCTTCGGGAGATCACCAGATCACATTTGATATTTTGGCGGGGTTCTTGTTGCATAGTCAATGGTTGTGTATGCATTGTTTTTAGGTTCCATGTTCATGAACTACATTATTGTAAAAGACTACAGAATGAATAAAAGACCATCTGAAAAGAAAATCATTTGTTTTATCAGAAGATATCGGTGAAAGACATATAATTTGAAACCAAATTCGATACCCGATTATCTTGCATTAATTCTATCAATAATTTGAAACGTTTTCCAATTTTCTAAGTCATGGAATAAAATCAAAAACTGCAAACGTACATTACAGTAATTTTTTTTAAAGAATTTCAGTTCTCCTTTAAATTAAATAGAAATGGTTTGGAAATTAAAAGAAATCTGATTGAATTCGTAATTTTTGTAGGTTATTATTGTTAAAGTAATATTAAAATACAAATTCAACAATTGACTCCGATATTCAAGGTATATTTCTTTCGTCTATGACAAAGTGTAAGCATTTGTATGATAATCAATTGGTGTCTTATTACTGAGGTAAACAACACTATGTTCCTCCGTTTCTTTCATTATTACAAACACAACAAATACTGTTTGCTTGGGTAATGGATATCTGATCTGATTTAACAGTCTTCTTTTCTAAACCAATATATTGCGCATGGGGGAGCAAATGTCAGAAGTCAGTACAGAAATAGATTATTTCATGAAATTCAATATTTAAACTATGTAGGTTATATATAGTTATACGGAGGTACCGTTATATTAATCTTAAATATTTCAAAATATGTCCGGTTCTTTGTTTTTGAAAGCTAATGCAGCCTGCAACAAGTAACAGCAGATCTTTATTATGTATACTACTTCTTTTCTTATCTTTAGTGAATTATGTATTGCCATTTAAACGACATCCTGTTATTAAACCTTTCAATTCATCTTGTACAACGATATTCGTATGATGAAGCTATAGCAACACAGTAATAAAAGCTTTCTTATGCAGGTTTCGTTTTTCAAATGTCAAATTTTGAAGACGGTTCGCCCTCAGTTTTAGTTTGTAACCCGTTTTTTTTTTCTCAATCGATTTATGAATTTTGAACAGCGGTATACTTCTTATGACTTTATTAATCATTTAAAAAAACTTTCTTAATTTCCCATATGCGCCTATACCCAATATACGGATGTCTTCGTTATATTTTTAAACTGTGTATTGTTTAGGAAAATTGGTACTAATATCTGACCGTTGAGAGGTTTGATATGTGCATTTACAAGACAGAACTGATTAAAAATTCCCGTACTATAAAGACACCTGTTTTGTAGCGTTTGCTGATCTGTTTTTCTCTTTGCTATCTCTTGAACTAATAACTTACATCTTCTTTTAGTCTATGTTTTTGGATGTTCTTTTAGTCCTTGCCAATATTTTCAGCTTCAGAAATCCAGCGGGAAAGCTTAAGGTAAAGATAATGACGTGGTTCCTTTTATTATTGCTGAAACCTATTTCACTGTTTTCCAAACCATAGAGGTGTTTAAGTAACAGAGTGTATATTCTTATAGCTCCACAATTCCAATGCAATTATATCACTTAACTATGTTTCGACAATCATGACTACATCTTTGATACACACGAAGGAGGTTTCCTCCTAATCAAAATTGAAAATAAGAAAGGAGTTTTATAACACTCACTTGTGTATGTTAAGATGTAGTCGAGGGTGGCACAGTAATCGCAACATTCATTGCTTTTCAGTTAAGAAAAAATAGTTAAAACTGTCTTCAAAGATGATACAGATCTTTTACGAAATAAATAAAACAAAAATGATTTCCGTTTTTATGTTTTATGTCTGTACTAGATTGAGACACCTGATTTTAAGTCATACTAGTAACTTTAGATCGATCTGATTTATTAACTCTATATACCCCTTCTTTATATTTCAGTAACTTCAGCAAAATTATATGAAGTTCAGGTCCACACCTTTTGAAATCCAAACCCTGTACTAACGTTAAAAAGCTGTTTAAATATTATGTCTAACGATTGGTGACGTTTTTGGTTGAATGCATTTGGAAAATCGCATGCATCATTTAAGTTCTTATATTGTTGGCTGTGTGCCTTTGTTTGTATGCCTAGACGATGGTGACGTGAACAGGATTTAACACGTGAGTCAATCAAATTTCCGAATTATATTCCGATATATATTTTAAAATAAAACTGCATAAATCCTGGCATTGTTTGTAAATATACAGCAACATTCGCGAATATACTGTATATCGAGGTTTTTTTTAACCAAAAGGTAAGCTTTAAGTATACACTATACTCTTTAATATTATAAATAACCGTATTTGTTGTTTTTTTTCTCCTTGTGTTTGTGTTATATCTCCTGTAAGTCTTGTTGAAAATTTTCAGGACAAAATAAATTAAATAAAACCCAACTGGATACTATTTAATGATTCATCAATAATACAACGACAATACCAATCCCTGGATTTCTGGTACTAACAAACAGGGACTCTTCATTGGAATGCTGGACCAGTGAAGAACATTGTTAACAGTAGAAGTTAAGCAATTTGTTGTTAAATAAAATAAAAACAATCCGTTGCAAACCCCAAAACACATACAAATGTAGCTACATGTATCAGTGAATCTGTGTTAAATATATTTTATATTAGGACAGCAAATGTATGAAAAAAATGAATTATTGCCTTAACTAAATGGTAAGAAGCCAAATATGGTAATGTTTATTTTCAAGTTAAACTATGCACGACATGTAACACATATTATTATAAGATTTGAAAACGTTAAACAAGCATTTGTATATCACCCTGATTATTTATAAGTGTAGATATATAGAGTGTAATTCAGATTTATATTTTCACTTGTGTAATAGAATAGAAATGAAAAAAAATCAGTTTATAATTTAAAAACTTATATAATGAATGAAAGAGAATAAGAATTTCATTTTTTTTATATTAAATTACAAATACTATACATTACCTTCTGTAATTGTTCAAATAAAAAAAAAGATAACGGGTTAAACAACAAATACGTTATGTTTATGTAATACATATCTTTAGTTCACATTTGACACACGAGAGCTTTTTCTAAACAAGGATACTTTAAATATTGTATGGGTGACAAATATGTATGGCTTTATATAATTAACTTGCAATCAAAAGACAATTTTGTTTAAAGGACACCCTGTTTCTGGTCATATTACTATATCAGGTTTCCTTGTGAAGAGAACTCTACGAGATTTACATTTAAACATTGAGTTACAAAAAGTATTGAAAAATTAAATAAACAAATTGATTCTCTTTTCTGTTTGGGTATGCTAATGTACTTTTATAGCTGTATAAGTTGCTAGAAGAAGTCACATAATGCTTTCCGTTACAGCGATCATTCGTTAGGTTCTGTTTTGCCGGTATTCAACGATAAATTATTTTCCAATATCGACAAAAGTTACATAATAATAACATGTATGCCCCGTGTAATAATTATTGTCCGTTACGAATTTGTGTCCTGTAATCGAAATTTTTTATTATTCTTAAATGCTGCCATTCTTTTAGTACTGTTTGATCATTATATGTCATTCAACTATCAGGGGCGTAGCTAGAACGAAACGATGTGCAAGCATATACCGCCGAGCGAAGCGAGGCGAAAAATTTTGGGACTCTTTTATGCAGAAAATGGTTTGTTTTTCGGGTTTTGGCCAGAGGACGGTTAATTGAGAAGTTACATGTACATAGGACTTATTCATAATTCATGAATGCAAAACTATTCAAAAATCTTCTAATATGGGGACGAAGTCCCCAATTACGGTAGAAAAATCAATACAAAAAAAAATTTGGGAAAATTTCCCGAATTTTTCATTGTACTAATGAACTCAAAATCGTTCAATTTTTTTTATGTCATGTTTTGAAATCCCGGACATGCGCAGAAATGTACAATGTACTTTCTTTTTCCGGTCTCGTTTGTATGAAACTTTGAAGAATATATATTTATCAGTCTAGTATAAAATAGGAAGGAACGCGCAATACCAATTTCATTTTTAATAATTCCTTGACATGAAAAAACGTTACCTGATGATAGCGTTTCTTTGTTTACATTGCATATGACGTCATAATTTAAATAACGTCACAACTAAAATCCCTAACAACAGAACCAAAATCGGAAACGTTACGGTATTTCCGTTTCTTTTTTTTAACAAATATTTAAGTTACAAAAAAATAATTCATACAGACTTCGTCCCCATTTACAGGTAATGCCTGTCCAATATTAGAACATCTAAATAGAATAAAGCATGGTTAATTGAATACATAAACAACACATTTTTGTGTTATGGAATTTACAAAAAATTGTCAAAAATCTGCCCTTCGGGTCTTAGCAGAAACGATCTTCTTTATTACTTTGTCAATATTCACACAAAATTCCCGATGAATATGCAGCAATGCTAGCGATGCTAAACATCGCATTCCAAACAGATATACCGTACTCTGTAAAATGTTCTCCGAAACTACAAGAGTATAACAAATTATAATCTTGTAAAAGATTCAAGTTACTGTCCGTCTTTGTCATCTGCAATAAAACTTTAATTTTAAAACCAAATGCCGCTATTTAATGACATTACATTATTTGAAAAAGCGACAGCATATACTCATATGTGTATCCTTCAAATTTTTAATTTATAAATTTTTATTTTGCATTTTTTTTTTTGCATGCCGAATTGATGTGCACGCAACTGCGTGTTGGCGTATAGGGAGCTACGCGCCTGACTATTATGATAAAATTACCGGTCAGATTAAGAAAAGGTACTGGAAGCAAATACATTGTTGTTGAAATTGGTAAATATAGACTTGCTTTGGATTTGGAGGCTTCAAGAATTGTTATTTTAGAGTTAAAGGACTTGAAATAGTAGTTTTTGACACGATATTTATTTTCATATGCATTTTATATTACTTTTAATCATATGCCTCCTAAAATACTATATTGCAAACTCTTCTGACAAATAACGCGAAATTTGAGTGTATTATGTGTTCTTGGTACAACTAAATCTTAATCATCAGATCACATATTCTTTTGTGGGGTTTGTTTTGCAAAGTCATAAGCTGTGTTTGCATTGTTTTGAGGTCTCGTTTGCCTTCTCGTTATCCTTCGATTATTGATATGACATTGCTAGCTTATCACTACTTGTAAATGTCTAACTCGTTAATGAATCCTATAAATACTCAAACCAGCAAGTATACAATGTTATATTAGTTGAATCAAATTTTACAAAAGAGCAAATCCATGAATTCGCATTAGACAATTCCTAAACTTTAAGTTCATTGATCATACATTACTAAGATAGAAATATCCGTGTCATAACATACGAATACTTAACATTAGAAACTCTTTTGGAATTGATAATACACATAATACGTCTGCGAAGACAAGCATTAATATTATTTTATACTGCAATAAGCTTTTTTGCTATACAGATAAAGCTTTATACGTCAATTACCTCAACTAACTTATAAGCCCTGTCTACTTACCAGAACTACTGTATTTCATCAACAACATCACGTCACAACTATGACAACGTGTAGTAACAATAGTAAAACTTTTGTGAATTTAAACTTGTTATGTCTTCAAATTGGCAATTTATAAACCATGTTTATTAAATATTATTAATTAAGTTCATTTCCCTTTTCTAATTCCTTAAATTGTCAATGTCTTAGCACCTAGACTACGCTCATAGGGAAATACCCCAAAATGGTACCCCAAGAGGAAAATTCCAAACAGTTTTTCAACAATATTTGTTACATATTTTTTTACTTTTATTTTTTTATTTTTTTATCGATTTCAGTATAAAAACAATATACGTTTAGTGTCTTGAAATATGCAATTTATTTGTTTTCGGCACGAAACAGGGGAAATGCTCGGTATAACCTCGCATTTCCCTCGTTTCTAAGCCTCATACAAATAAATTTCATATTTCAAGACACTATACGTATATTGTCTAATTACATGAACAGTTCTGAATAAAATATCATATGATAAGAAAATTATTTATTTTGTCAAAAGATATCTGCGAAAGACATTTAATTTGAATACACAATTATGTATTGCGATATTATGTTTAAATACTATCAATAATTTCAAAGTTATTCTATTAAGGTGGTTCCTAACACTACAGGGAGATAACTCTGTGAAGTCAGCTGAACGTTTTAATTACGTTGTGTTGTGAATGGAATATTAAGCTTCTCAATAATCAAAATTGGTGTTTGTCAAACTGCTATATAACCAGTGTAATTTTTCTGACAAAACGGTTGGTTCAAAATTTTTGAAATTTTTATATTTTTGTTAAAATTAACTTTGACAAAATTTTATAATTTAATTTTAGTGAAAGTGTTAGGTACTACCTTAAGGTTGCATTTCTGTAAATATTGACAATGATTTTTGCATAATTTCCAAGCATAGCTATTGTTTTCTATATCAAGAACTTTAAAATCATAAAATCACAGCATTTACAAGTTAAATTATTTGTTTTATGACCCAGAGGGTAGGCAATTGTCTATGTTTTTTGCCCCAGGGGCCTCAAATTTCCTAAATCATTCTGCTGTTTCTAGCAATTTGGAATATTTAGTACATATTCAGGATAGAACACACTATTGTAAGTTTTCTTGAGATATTTTTGTTTTTCTAGCTTGTATTTATTATGCCGTGGTGACAAAAAAGCAGATTTAGGTGTTGCGGCTTACTTTTGGGTTATCGAAAGGACACAAATACCCCATAAATAATATTCAGGAAGGATCTATAAGTTTCAATGACTGCGAAGAGTAAATATAAGCACTTCTTAACAATTTAACTTACAATATGCAAATATTATGATTTAATTTGTATCCAGGACTTTAAGTAAACTATGCATACTGTAAACTGTGAATTTATGCTGAGTCATCATATTTAAGGCCCAGGATTCTATCAATCTTCATTAAATATTTATAAAACTTCTTATTTGAGTTAATTTCTTTAAAATCTGTGAAATAAAGCAAATTTAGATAAATTCTGAACGTTCCCCCTTTTCACCCTATATAGGTTGCATTTCTGTAAATATTGACAATGCAATTTCCCATAGGAACTCCTTTTACGGCTAAAAAATGTACCACTTTTACTATGAAGTTTTGAAAAAAATCTTATCCTAGAATTGAAAGTTCATATGCACCACATTTTTTTTCAAAGGTGAAAATATAGGGCTGTGCGGCATATTTTCAACGTTTATATGCCCTGAACTTCTCAGAGTTTAAACTTACACTAATTTTCTTAACTACCCCTACCTCGAATGAAAGGTTACCACAGATTTCAATGTAAACAATATGCACGTGTTTATTTACTGGTAACATTCCCAAGTTCTGTCTCTGCGATATGGAACACAGAGAGCATAACTGGGAACCAGTATGTAAACAAAATTAATTTTCTATGAATATTCAATTACTCCCCAAAATAGGCGTGTTTTGAGAAACAGCTGTATTTACAAAGTGCAACCTATAAGGGTTGCAATAAAAAAAAATCTGCATACGAACATTATTATTTTTATCATATAAGCTATGAGTTTGAATGTCCCTCTGGTTTCTCTCTTACATTCTGGAAGTAAGTTTTTAATTTCTTTGAATTTTTAAACCGTTTCTATTTTGAATTTAAAAAAAGAATAATTTGTAATTTTAGTGGGTATTCTATGGAAGCGTATTAGCGCCACACATTTTAAAAAAAAATATTTCTTCCTATGTTTGCGTTATAACGCGAATCTTTGTGAAATAACGCAAACATTTGCGTTATAACGCAAACATCTTGATTTCAATTAAGTTTTCTATATATGTCAGTCTGTCAATAGTTTCGATTGTGATTAACTGGAAAATAACCATAAATACAAGGCCAAATCATTATAATAGATATGCATAAGAATAACAGAACACTTGAAGTGCAGTTATACATAGATTTAGAATGATTTGTACATCAAAAGTAAAAAGACATGGTATAGGTATATTGTATATTGTAATTGAAAGAGTAAAAAATATGTCATACAATTGTGAAACTTAAAGACAAATAGACAAAATTTCTGTTTTAAATGAATTATTAATAAAGAAACATTTAAAAAAAAATTTGATGGAAGGAATCTCAGAAAGTGACTAATATTCTTTGATAGAAAGTCATGGAATTTTCATTTTAATCAAGTGAAGCAACTTCAAGATGCTTAGGTAGCAATTTGAATGGAGAGACCATATTTTTAATGATAAAACATCTTCATTTTATTGCTAAAAGATAGCTTGTTTATATCTAACCACCTTACACAATCCTCAAACGAGAGCTTTCTTTGGAAATATATTTATATTTGGCTCTATCTGTATTAGCAGGGTTGATTATTTATATTCTTCGATATAACTTCAATTGACTATTTTTTCAATGTAAAATATATACATGTATTATCATGAATTTTTGTACATAATTTTTTGGGTTTTTAGACTTTTATAGCTTGTTGTTCAGTGTGAACCAAGGCTCCGTGTTGAAGACCGTAATTTGACCTATAATGGTTTACTTTTAGAAATTGTGACTTGGATGGAGAGTTATCTCGTTGACATTCATACCACATCTTCTTATATTTATTATCCTATTTAGTATTTGTCAATGATATGTTCTAAATATTCACGACAAGCATTTTACAACGGGGGATAAATTTTTATATATGAAGCCTCCTTCATTTATATCTGCTGCTTCTTTTGAACCTTAAATTAGAAATATGATGCGTTATCTCGTAAATGTTTGCGTTCTTTATTTCGCAAATGTCTGCGTTATAACGCAAAGGTTTGCGTGATTTCACAAATGTTGGCGTTATAACACAAAGTTTTGCGTTGTTTCGCAAAGGTTTGTGTTATTTCGCAATTGTGTGAGTTATATCGCAAATGTTTGCGTTATTACACAAAGGTTTGCGTTACTTTGTTATTTCATAAATGTTTGCGTTATAACACACAGACTTACGTTATTTCGCAAAGTTTTGCGTTATATCGCAAACATTGGAAGAAATAAGTTGTGAGGCGCTAATACGCTTCCGTAGTACTGATTGTTAAAGCAATATTGAAATACAAATTCAAGAATTGCGCCGATATTCATGTTTTTTGTTTAAACATATTTTATTGTTTAAAACAAATGGATTAGACACAAGTTTTTCAACTTAGTTCCGTCTTCTCCATAATATACATGAATATACATTATATTTATATAGCACATTACATAAATTTGTATTTTTCTAAGAAGCATGAAGGCATGAAAAATAATTAAATAAATCACAACTATTGTTATTATAATATTTATACACAAAAAATGATAGAAACGACTCAATGGATATCAAACGTTCTTATTTAGAATAATCAAACACACCCAAACGATCGGTCTAAAGGGAAAACACCTACTGTTACTAGTGTGTTTTTCAATGACTTTCTATATATTTACCTGTATAAGTTGTAAAAGTAACATGCAATATTGTGAATATATATAATTGTGATACGGACATTAAATTCTGACTTTAAAAATGCGGATAAAGGGATGACAAGAACATTTTTTTTTTTTTTTTTTTTTTTAATAAAATAATGTCTTTATTGCACTTTTCTTTGCTGTTGTAACAAATTACTCGACCTACAGCAGTTGGCCGAGTATCCCTGTGATTTAGTCACTGGATAACCAGGGAATTTATTCAGTGAATTAATATATACATGTAAGATCATAGTTTGTTAGTTTTACAGTTCATGGTTATTACATACATTTTACAAACTATATTGTTTCATAATTACGGAAAGTGTACAGTTTTGTCCGGTTATGTTTCTAAAGATTAAAACTTTATGATCGTTGACCTTTAACCTTATTGATGAAAACCGTTGAAGCTTGTTGATCAATTGTCCGGATTAATTTATATGTTTTATTGATACACACGAACAACTTAAACTTTAGTTAAAAATTACATGTGGTAAGTTTCGACGTTGTAGTTGGAAATTCATTTGATTAAGTGATAAAGTGTGTATAAAAGTATTTTGAGACAAAATTCTGTACATTTTCACAAAGCATGCTGTTTTGGTATATTACCACGTGCTCAGATATATTGTCAACTTTTGCTACACAAATTCTATACATAAAAAAAAAAATTGTATCTAGCTATTCATGATCATATGTATCTTTTTACATCATTTAAAAATTTGCTGTTTTTAGCATTAATATATATGTTAATTTCGTATGTGTTTAAAAATTCATTTCTGAAAACTGTATAAGCGTCTATGTCTTTTTGTTTATAATTTGATATATGATTGCTTTTATGAATTGAATATAATAAGACAGTAAGGAAGAGATTTATATCATTATACATAGGATCATGTATTTTATAGCCCAGTACTAAGGTTTTAAAATTAAAAATATGTGACCCAATTTTGATTTTGCTTACAAGTACATATATTTTCTTCCAAAATTCATGAAAGAATTGACATTTGAGAAAAAAGTGTTCGTAATCTTCAGTCACATTACACAAGTCACACATACTTGTTTCTTGTATGTGCCATTGTAGTAATAATTGTTTACATGGTAGGATGAAATGGAGTAATTTCCATCTTAACATTTTATATTTGTTATTAATTAAATAGGTAAAAGTAAATTGAAGCACATTATTTATTGGAGTGATTGATTCTAGATTGAAGATGTTTTTCCATTTGGAGAACCCTAGTGGTCTCTCCTCATTTTTGTTATTTAAATAGTTATATACATGTATATCTTTGGATGACATGTTTTCAATTAGTTCTGTTTTTTTGTTAACAATCAAGGACAAGTTTAATTTTGTTTTTACAGAAGTTTTCAAAGATTTGTCAGATTTTAATGTACTAACCCATTCTTTTGGAATACAATTTTTCAATTTTAAAAGTTCTGAGATCCAATTGGTTTTTGAGGTTAGTTTCTCCAATATAAGTTTTTGTGATATGTGCCCTTTTTGGTCAATTATATCATTAATGAAAATAATACCATCTTTTATCCAATTTGGGTAAACTAAACATTTTCCTTTAAATTTTATATTTTTATTACCCCACAACATTTGCTGCCTAATATTTCTAAAATTTATGATAGGTGTATTACTTGTTGGTGTATTATATGCTTCATACCAGCTCTTTAGTATGTTCAAGTAAAATGTGGGTAGAACATTACTTAAATTAGGTAATGATTTTATGTTGTCAGGCATCATATGAAATATAAGGTTGTTTTTACCAAATTTATTGAAATAATATGTTGGAATGACTTTCCAATTAGCAAATTCTTTTGCCGTTAATCGTTTAACCCATGAAATATTTAGTGCATCTAAGAAGCAATCAATGTCTGTCATTTTTAGACCTCCATTTGTGTAATCTTTGGTAAGTGTTGAACGTTTTACCTTTTCTTGTTTATTATTCCATATAAAATTATAAACAAGTTTTTTAAAATCTTTTATGTACTTTTGGGGTATTGAAACAACCGAAGCCAAAAAAGTAAGATTAGGTAAAATAAGCGACTTAACAACTGTTATTCGTCCTATCATGGTTAAATTTCTTTTTTCCCAATCAAGTATTAATTTTTTTGTCTGTTTCATTGTTTTTTCAATATTTAATTTGTCACATTCACTTTTATCTAGTCCAAAGTAAACACCTAGACTTTTAATTGGTTCTTTGCTCCAGTGTATATTTTCAATTTTTTCTTTACAATGTTTAAGTCTACCTAACCATATACCTTCTGTTTTAGATTTATTCAGTTTCAAACCAGAAAGTGTTCCAAATATTTCTATTAGGTTTAATGCTTGGTGTATTTCATTTTTTGAACTGAGAAAGAGTGTTGTGTCATCAGCCAATTGGGAAATTTTTAAACTGTGCGTTTTTTCATCAAGTTTAATTTGAAACCCTTTAATGTTTGAATCTTGTCTTACTCTACAGGCCAGGATTTCAACTGCCATAACAAAAATAAGAGAACTTAACGGACATCCTTGTTTTATACCACGGTGAAGACTGTAGGTTTCTGAAATCCAGCCGTTATTAGACAGGCATCCTTTAGTATCATTGTATAACGTTTTAACCCATTTTAAGAAGGAGTGTGGTATTCCAAATTTTAGTAGAGATTCATACATGAAGGGCCATTCTAAAGAATCAAAGGCTTTGGAAAAGTCTATGAACAATAAAACCCCATCTATATTAAATTTTTCTGAGTAGTCTATAATATCTTGAATCTGGCGAATGTTAAAACCTATGTACCGATTTTTTATATATCCATTCTGATCGCTATGAATAATTTTGGACAACACCATCTTTAATCTTTGCGCTAAGGCATAGGCCATAAGCTTAGTGTCTACATTTAATAAAGTGATTGGCCTGTAGTTATCTAATGATAATGGATCATTTTTTTTATATAATAAGGAGATAACACCTATTTTTTGGAGAGTTGTCATTTCTTCTTTTTCATAACATGTATTAAATACTTTCACTGCAGATTCTTTTAGGTATGACCAAAATGTTCGATAAAATTCTACACTGAGACCATCTAGTCCAGGGGATTTATTTAGTTTCATGTTAAATATAGCATTTGTACATTCTTCTAATGTTAGGTTGCCCCCCAATAGTTCACTGTCACTATTGGATAGTGAGTGATCTATCTTTGTTTGACTTATATAATTTTTTATTTCTGAAGGGTCCGGTTTAGTACTTTTATACAAATTTTGGTAGTAATTTTTCCCTAGAATAAGAATATCCGACGCGTCTGTAACAATATTACCATGGTCATTTCTAAGGGCGGAAATGGTTTTCTTGGTTTGTCTTGATTTTTCAAGACCCAAAAAATATTTTGTGTTTTTTTCCCCTTCCTCTGCCCATCTGACTCGGGATCTAATTTGTGCACCTCTAGTTTCTTTTACATATAAATTTTGTAAATTGTTTTCTACATTATTTATTTCTTTTTTAAGATGTTGAGAATTACTTGATTTTTCATTTAAGAATTTTAACTTATTTTCTAAATGTTTAATTTCATTTTTACTTTCAGCAGCCTTTTGTTTGCAGTATGCAATGGTTACCTCCCTTACTTCAGTTTTGAAAATGTCCCAAGTAACTCGAGGATCATTATTTTTGGTGAGTATTTTTTCTTGATGAGTATCAATTAGTTTAATTATTATTTCTTTGTATTTTGTATCATTCAGTATGCTGTTATTTATCTTAAAGAATCCTTTGCCTTTATTTTGAGCTTTAAGTCTTATTTGTACAGAGATTGCTTGATGATCTGTATGTGATATTAGTGCAGGTCTTATGTCTGCTGATATTATGTGAGGTCTTATATCTGGGCTTATTAGAAAAAAATCAATTCTGCTTGCAACACTTCTATTGTTTTTTCTTCTCCATGTAAATTGACTGCTGTTTTGATTTAGTTCTCTCCAAATATCAATAAGTTTATATTTTTTTATAAGTTGCTTTAAACTGTTAACAGGTTTATTTTGATTATTAGGGCTAATACTTTTTCTATCAAATGAAGTTAAACTTTCATTCATATCACCCCCCATTATTAATATTCCTAAGCGGTTATTGTTAATGATATTGTTTACTTTTTTGAAAAAAGAGTTTCTATTTCGACGAATATTCAGAGCATATATATTCAGTAGCGTAAAAATATTACCATCAAGTTCTATGTTAATGAGTATTATTCTTCCATCATTATCTCTAGTTTCATTAATAGTTTTATATTTTATGTTATCTTTTATAAGAATTGTTACGCCTCTTGATTGTGAATTTCCGAAACTATGGTAAAGTTTCCCTTTTATCTCATTGTTTATGACATTTTCATGTTTTTCAATAAAGTGTGATTCTTGTATGAATAAAATATTACATTTTTGGTTTTTGCACCATAGGTTTAATCTTTCTCTCTTTTCTTTTTGCCCTAAGCCTTGACAGTTTAAGGAACATATATTTAGTTTTTCACTCATTATAGAGATTAATTATTTTTATATTACACGTCATACATGTATCTTCAGAATTATACAATAGAGACAGAAGGTTGAGCTTAAAAAGTAAATAAGTTGATATCATATTGTTAATATACACACTGAAATTGTTTACAAACACATATAAATTATACACATATAAATTATACACATATAAATAATATAGATAACAGTTGAATTTTATTTCTAAATTACATAGTATCATGTGTTTAAAACCAACATTAATCATGATGATGAATTTTATGTTGTGTGTGATAATCATATACTTGTTCACATGTTTGTTTAAGAAAAAGAAAAAAGAAATCATTATTACGTTTATTTTCTTTTTCAGGTTGATGTGTCTGTTGCATAGAACATGTAGAAGAGATTTTGTATTTTGCGCAAATTTACTTTTGGGATTTTCATGATACACAAATAGGAGTATTTTTCTCACAGCGTTATGAAGACTGTGATTTTGGATATAAAGTAGAAGCATAATGATATGACAACTGAACCATGATGACTGGATTTTCCTGTTCTCTTTGCTCAACAATTTTATTTTGATTTTGAATATCCTATGAATATTGAGAAGGAAGTGTACAAGAAAATTAAATATTTGTGCAGTGTATAATGTACATTTGATTGGATTTAACAAGCATAAAAGTATTGGATTTGTGATAGTATTTGGATTATGTCTGTGTGAAAATGTGATTCTAGAATTTTCCTGATCTAATCTGAGTGTCTTAGCATAAGGAACTGCTGATGTACATGTATCATAACTCTTTTTATGCATAATGTTTTTTTGGCGGATAACGTTTACAAAACATTTGATAGTTGTGATCCAGCTTTTATTATGACATTTAGTTGATAGATATATAGAAATTTGTTTGCCGTTAAATAGATTGTGAATTTTTAAAAGATGAGTGCTTTTCAACATGTTCAATATCAAAAATAAATTACATGTATACATATATTTTTGTATTACTCTTTCATGGGAATATGTATAATCTACTATTATACCATATCCGTTTTTTTGTTCATTTTTTATAATATAGATAAAAACAACAAAAGAGACAAAAATAACATAGATATATTTACATACACACATGAATATTTACAAAGAAATATTTGGGTGTTGGCCACACAAAAAAAGGGGGGAATTAAAAATACAAAAAATGACAAGAACATAGATTTAATGTAAGTATCGTTTTTGTATTAACTCCAATAATTGAAATCCATTGAGGCGAAACATTATGGTAACCGTTATGAACAACAAATCGATCATTCGAACAATGCATCGTCTGTACTGTAGACTGGTAAATAAAACCATAACCAGCAAGGTTGTTATCAGAGTGAGAAACGTTGAGTTTCTTTTATATATTTATGTACAGCAGAAAATATTACAAAATTGTCTTTTGTATCTAAGTTGTCATTACCAAACAATAACAAATCAATTGTAACAGGAATGTCTAAGTGGGTCAGTTCAGTAAGCATAACATTTCTTTGCGATGCAAAGTTATTACAATATAATAAATAGTGTTCAACACTTTCACTAGTGTACCCACATGCACAATATACATCATGTACTAAATTGGCCTTGTTTAAATCTGCGCTAAGTGCACTGCACTTGTTGCGTAGCCTTGCATGTAATATAGATAGCAGTCTATCTCCATAAAAATAGTACCTAGGAGGTTTTACATTATGAAAATACAGTTGTTGCAATTGTAACTTGAAAGCAGAGAAAGTAGGAATTTGACGAATATGCAAATCTAATTCATTCCAAAATGTAATCATGCGCGTAGCTACGTTTACGTCAAAACGCCCGGGCGTACACTTGAATTTTGATAAAAAGATATTATAATCTAAATAGAATAAAAAGAACTGGAAAAGCACATCAGCCATGCAATTATTTCTTCAATGGCTTGTAATTTCGACTGAAAGTAACGAACTTTCCCTATTTCAACCAAATGTTATTAAATTATATTTTTGTTCATTTTCTGTCAGAGTCTGAAATATGTGAATTCTAATCACTTTGCTTTTATTTAAAGCAATATATTATCTCCTGAAATTCGGTATGTGGTTTGCCTTTCGTCAATCATGATTTAAGGTTCAGTAAGGGGTAAACAAATATATCAATAACTTTGTCATTCTTTCGTGAAAGTTTATGGAAGTTGGACCGAAACTGTTTATGATTAAATGAGTATCCAGAGGATTATGATGAAATGATGTCTATTTACTATCCCGTATTTGACCGATAATATGAATTTCTTAGCAAAATTTTGAAAGTTTTTTTTTCTTTCGTTTTTCAGTATTATATTCACTAAATTCACAGACAGACTTTTATTCCGCAATTAGCAGACCGTCCGGAATTTAAGTTCACATGATTAATTTATAAACCTTCATATGTTGTCATGAAACTTGACCAGTTCAAGAAAATAAAGGCCTTATTAAGCTTTGGTGGAAAGCAATCCCAGGCGTGAACCAGGGTTCAGAACACTTTACGAATTCTAATAGTGCGCCTTAACATTTCTGAAAATTAAGTATACATTTGCATGTTCATTAAATAACAAGTTAACATGAAAAGGTGTTTTTGTCGATTAATTGTTTTACGCCATGGTAACTTTAATTTGATAATGAACATATTTTAAAGTAACTGCTTTGGACATTTTCTCTAAAACCAATGACCATTAGATTCCAAATTAACACAATCATGACAATGAATGAATTAAACATAAACAAGTTTTAGGTTCTTAATAGCAATGGTATCTTATATTCGATATCTCGCCCCCTCCCTTTGAACTTCTATCAGCAGGTGCTATGAAATGAACCCACTTGGAACCCTCAGAATCCCTCGCCGAGGTTCGGGCGTACACGTAAAAATGACCTAGCTACGCCACTGGTAATAGAAGATGGAAAAAAAGACTGTTGATAAACTGATAGACGATTCAATGGTATATTAATGTTATGTCTATTTCGCAGGTGATAATTATTAGTATCTGATACATACGGAGGAACCAATACTTGTAAATAATCCGGTGTTTGGTTATTTACAATTTTATAAAACATGGTCAGTTTTTAACTTCCCTTCTGACACTTAATTTCTCCCATCCCGTCTCTCTATAAATAGAGTTGATACTAGCATAACATGGTAAACCGGTAACTATACGTGCAGCTTCAATCTGAATCTTTTCTAACCTTTCGGAATTAATTTGCCCACAGTTGTCCCAAACTTCAGATGAATATTCCAAAATAGGACGAATAAAAATCATATAAATCTTTTCAAGATATTCCCTTTTTAGTCTAAATTTTAGTTTCCTCAGTACATTTACTTGTTTTGACGTCTTCTCTATCAGTTTATCAACATGTTTATTCCATTTACAGTCACTACTAAAAATAACACCTAAATGTGTATGTGTATCTACAGGAGCTATTGAGACTCCACCAAAATCAAAAGTAAGGACGTTCTGCATATTCCTAGTATTAAAAATCATGATATCTGTTTTATTAGGATTAAATTTTAGCATCCACTTTTCAGACCAATTTTGCAAATTATCTAAATCAATATTTATTAAAGTGTTGAGACTTGTAACATCGGGTGCAGTATGACCAATAGATGTGTCATCAGCAAAAAGTCTACTGAACCCACTTAGATCATCTGCAATGTCATTTATGTAAATCAAAAATAATAATGGACCAAGTACCGACCCCTGGGGCACACCAGCTCTTAAACAGCCCAATGTGGATAGTGAATCTTTCATAACTACTCTTTGTGACCGTCCCGATAAGTAACTTTTCAACCAACATAATAAATCCCCTTTAATGCCATATTTTTCGAGCTTATATAAAAGACCTTTGATCCAAACTGTATCAAAAGCTTTACTTATGTCCACAAATGTTATACTAGTAAGTTGTTTGTCGTTTAGTGACTTTATAATATGGTTATACAACTCAATCAATTGATGGGTAGTAGAATATCCAGGAATGAATCCTGATTGAAACTTGTATAATAGATTATGTGAATGCAAATAATTAAAAATATTCATATTCATAGTATATTGTTTTGTCGTCTATAAAAGAGTGTAAGCATTGGTATGCTAACCAATTGTTGTCTTATTACAACAGTAAACAACACGACGTTTCTCCGTTTCTTCCATTATTACAAACACAACAAATATTGTTTGGGTAATGAATATCTGATCGTATTTAACTAGTGCAGTATTTTTTCTAAACTAATATATTGCGTATGGGAGAGCAAATGTCACAAGTCAAAACAGAAATAGATTATTTCATGAAATTTAGTATTTAAATTATGTGGGTAATATATAGATATAAATTCTTAAATATTTCAAAACATGTCCGGTTCTTTGTTTGTGAAAACTCAAGCAAACTGCAACAAGCAGATCTTTTTTTTAATTTACACTACTTCTTTTCTTATCTTTAGTGAATTATGCATTGTTATTTAAACAAAATCCTGATATTAAACCTTTCAATTCATCTTGTACAACGATATTCGTATGATGAAGCTATAGCTACACAGTAACAAAAAACATTTTTTTTTTTATATTATGCAGGTTTCGCTTTTCAAATGTCAAATGTCAAAGACGGTTTGCCATCAGTTTTAGTTTGTAACCCGGATTTGTTTTTTTTCTCAATCGATTTATGAATTTCGAACAGCAGTATACCACTGTTGTCTGTATTAATCTATTAAAAGACTTTCTTAAATTTCCATATGTGCCTATACTCAATATACGGATGTCTTCGTTAAGTTCTTTAACTGTTTATTGTTAAGGAAAATTGGCACTACTATCAGACCTTTGAGAGGTCTGATACATTCATTTACAAGTCAGAACTGATAAAAATTTCTTACAGTAAATCCACCTGTTTTTTTAAGGTTCGATGATCTTATTTTGTCTTTGCTATGTCTTTTACTAATAACTCACATCTTTAGTCTATGTTTTTGGATGTTCTTTTTTGTCCTTGCCAATATTTTCCAACTTAAGAAATCCAACGGAGAAGCTTAATGTAAAGATAATGGCGTGGTTCCTTTTATTATTGCTGACACCTATTGCACTGTTTCCCAAACCATAGAGGTGTTAAAGTAACAGAGTTATATATTGTATTAGCTCCGCAATTCCAATGCAGTTATATAACTTTACTATGTTTCAACGATCATGACCACATCTTTTATTCAAACTTAAACAAGTAGGGGTTACCTTTAATCAAAATAGAAAAAGAAAGTAATTTCATATCACTCTATTACTCACCTACCTATGTTAACATGTAGGCCAGGGTTTTGTAACAATCCTTGCTTTTCAGTTAAGAAAGAAGAGCTTAAACTGTCATCAAAGACAATTCGGAGGAGTAAAAACTATTATTTAAAAATAGATAAAACATTAATGATTTCTGCATGTATATTTTGTGTCTGGAGTAGGTTAGGACAACTGTTGTTAAGACATAACTTTCTATCTGATTGGAATTTCAAATTTTGGAATACATCTAATGTGTGTTAGATGTTTCTTATTTGCACATAAATGTACAAAACAAAACCCTTTACAATTAAGAGTTCAGTTTTTATACTATTTAGAACCTTTAAAGATCGAATTTGTTGTTATATTTTCTTGATCTTGTATATTTCGAATTCTGTTTTATTAACTCTATTTCCCCCTTTTTGATATTTCAGTAACATAAACATCAGTCAAATTATAATATGGCGTTTAGGTCCACAGCATCTTTAAAATCCAAACCCTGTACTAACTATAAAAACTTGATTAAATATTGCGTCTAACGATTTGTGAAGTTTTTAAAAGTTTTTTGGTTGAATGTGTGTGTAAAATTGCATGCATCATTTCAGTTCCTATATTGTTGGCTGTATGCCTTTGTTTGTATGCCTAGATGATGGTTACATGTACAGGATTTAACACGTGAGCCAATCAAATTTCCGAATTATATTAAGATTTATATATTTAAACTTGAAACGGTATCAATCCTTGCAGTGTTTGTAGATATACAGCAACAGTCGCGAATATAATATATATCGAGGTTTTTTTTTAAACGAATAGAAAGAATTATTCAATACTGTAAGGTAAGCTTTAAGTTAACACTATACTCTTTAGTAGCATAAATAAGCGTAATTTGTTGTTTCTTTCTCCTTGTGTTTGTGTTAGATCTCCTGTTAGTCTTGTTGAAAAGTTTCAGGACAAAGTAAATTAAATAAACCCAAAAGGATACTATTTGATGATTGATCAATTAAAAGCAATACTCGCCAATTTTGGAATAATACAACGACAATACCAATCCCTGGATTTCTGGTATTAACAAATCGGGACTCTTCACAAGAATGCTGGACCAGTGAAGAATATGATTAACAGTAGAATTGAAATTTGTTGTTGAATAAACTAAAAACAGTCCGTAGCAAACAAAAATCACATACAAATGTAGCTATCAGTGATTTGTTGTTTAATGTGTTCTAGACATTTAGTAGCATTGTATGCAAAAAAAAAACAAATGAAAAAATGAAACCCGGTATACTACTATTGCCTTTATTTAATGGTTAACAAGCCAAATATAGTCATGCTTATTTTCAAGTAAAACTATGCACGACATGACACAAACGTTGTTATTATATTATAAATATGTTAAACAAAAATTGACGTTTCACCCCGATTATTGATTAGTATAGATAAATACAGGGTCATTCTGATAAATATTTTAACTTGTGTAATATAACAGAAAAAGAACAGATCAGTTGATAATTCAAAAACTTATATACTTAATAATAAGAGATGATAATTTCCTTTTTTATATCAAATTACAAACATTATACATTACCTTGCTTTATTGTTCAAATAAAAGAGGATAACAAGTTTAACAACAAATCCGTTATAATATGTAATAAATATACATTTGACACGCAAACGCTTTTTTGGTTGTTGCAAGTGTAACACGTATTTATTGCTTTATATTAATCAACTCGCTTTAAAAGGACAATCATGCTTAAACGAAATCCGGTTTCTTGTCATTTAACTATATCAAGTTTCCGTGCTTGTGCAGTCTTGTAGCACGAAGGAAACTGTAAGATATATACCTTTATACATTATGTTAAAAAAGTATTCAGAAAATAATTAAATAAATTGACCTTTTTCCCCTTGCACTTTCATTACGATTCCTGAAGAAATCTTCTCTTATGTACAGCCATCGAATTTTTCCTATGTTAGTGTACATCTATAGCTGTATAATTTGCAAGCAGTACTTAAAAAATGATTTCTGTTACTGCTAAAATTCGTCATTATATTTTGTTGGTATTCAAAGATACATAATTTTCCAATACCGACCTATTGTTCGTAATGTTTATATATATATATTATTCATATGAGAGTTGTCATCCACAAGTTTTTCCAATGAACGAGCTTGAATAAAGCAGCTTGCGATGTAAAAAAAAAAACAAATACAAAATCAACAAGTGTGCCTGGCCAATAACATATATGGTTACTGTAACTGTATACGTCGCTGACGAGTCTTATGAATACAAAACGCGCGCATGGCGTTCAAAAGATCATTTCTGGGGCCTTTTTATCGAAACTTTGATAAGATCGGTCCTAAGAATTTCTTAGGACAGAAATTATGATAAAGTTAGGACCGACTTGCGACTTGTCTCAGCATGCACATCGAAGCTATCTTAGGATTATCTTAGCTAGGATGTCCTAACCTCTGTCCTAGGTATTGGGGAAAAAGAAAATACCAAATAAAAAATGAAAAAAATAAAAATAATGTATCAAATTTAAACAACAGTATAATTCTAAAAGGATTATAATTAGAAATTATTTTTTTTATTTTTTAGTATAAGTGTTCATATCTAACTCTATGAAACAAAATTTAAGACAAAACCGTGTTTTATTTAAGAATTGAACAAACTATAGACAATAAACATGTAGTAAAGCATGCTGAATGCTACTTTGTTTTCTTTCTTTCAGGTTTACAGTTTGTTAGATATTATATATTTAGTTTCAAGTATTCTCTGTTCAAATCCTATATATGAACTATTTTCAAAGTATCAAGAGTTTCCATTCTCTATTTTATTTAAATATTATTCATAATACAAGCGAGTTATAAATAAACAAACTTCAAATGAAAAACTTATTAAAAAAAGATCATTTGTAGATAATACTACATTTTATGAATTCTTAATTTTAAAACATAGAACTTTATCCGATACTTTATTTAATTGATTTCACCATGAATTGAAATAAGTCAATAAAATGCATGCAGCGTATTTAATGTGATTTTATATAACAAAATTTACTTACGGTACCGTTACGCAGACATCACGGAAGTAACCAGCTTAATTGTGTATTACTATAATCCAGGGGAAAAAAATCCCACATTTTTGTTGTTGACACTACATTTTTGTGTATATTCACATAAATTTTTTGCACCCAATGCAAATCTTATAAATCCAACCGTATATATATGCAAAATAAACATGAATCCAATGATATGAAATGCAATCGACAGTTCTATTAAAAATACACATTTGCCATTACATAACTGTGTCCCTTATTTGTACGTCGAAAAGTGAAAGTAAACAAAATTTAAGACAAGAATGTCTGTCTACCTGTCCACGTATACTTTAAACCGTAAGTGGGTCATCTATAGTAAAGGTTGTAAATTGTATTGCCGAGCCTGTTATTAATGAAGGAAAGTTACATGTGTTTTATTGAGAATGAACAATGAATATTAAATACATTAACATCAATTATATGGTTTAAAATGTAGGTCAGGCAGACCGAACAGAGAGAATTCTCTCTTTCTGTATTGTATTGTATTTTGATATGTTTTTCTGTATTTTTTTCTACTTAGTTATATAATGTTCAACTACGTTAAGAGTATTACATATGAAATTAATAAGACTGTAAAGCCAAAACTAGATAATGGCTAATTATTGTATCAATTTAACTTCTCTTAATGTAAATGGCTTTGGAAACGATTGTAAACGCGAATCCATGTTTCTTTAGTTGAAAAATTTCAAAGCGACATCATTTTCCTTGCACGAAACACAGAGTATTGAATCATATGAAACTATATGGAAAAGGGAATGGGGTGGAGATATTTATTTTTCGCACGGGGAAACGAACTCTAAAGGTGTTGCTATTTTGTTTAACAGCTCAACAGATTATATATTAAATGAAAAAAATAGCAGATGAAAACGGAAGGTATCTCATTCTAACTGTTGAAATTGATAACACAGATTTTGTTTTTGTAAATAATAATGCGCCCACCAAAAATTTTATAAATGAGCAAATTGGCTATATTGAAAAAAATCATTCAATTAAACGAAAAGTTAGATCAAAATCTTGTTTTGGGTGGAGATTTTAATACGATACTAAATCCATCTTTAGACAAAATGGGTGGTTCAAAATACAACACACCTGTCAAATATACGAGTAAATTAGAATATTTTATAGAAAAATATGAGTTATGTGATATTTGGAGGACACAAAATGTTGATTCTAGATTATACACTTGGCATTAAAAAAACCCTCTTATACAATGTCGCTTAGATTTTTGGTTGATATCGAATTTTTTGTCAAGCAGTGTTACAAAAACATCCATTGTCCCGTCTATAAAATCTGATCATAGTCTTATCAAATTTTCACTGTCCGGCGAAAACTTTAGTGAGAGAGGTCCCGGTTTTTGGAAATTCAACTCGGGTTTATTGACAGATAAAGATTATGTGGATATAGTCAAAAGTACTTTATCAGAATGTGATAATAAATATCACAATTTAGAAAATAAAAATTTGAAATGGGATACCATTAAAAGTGAAATAAGGGGCGCAACCGTCAAATATTCCAAATATAAAAACATGAACTTGCGGGAAGGACAGTCCAATCTAAAAAAGCGACAAGACGAAATTCAGAAAACTCTCTCTCGTACATATTTAGATAAAGATATAAATACACTTTTGATTGAATTAGACACTGTTAAAGAAGATTTAGAGCAAATAGTAAACAATCAAACAAGAGGGGCTATTATACAATCACACGCTGAGCACTGCGAAGGTAATGAAAGAAATTCAAAATATTTCTTATCATTAGAAAAACGCAATTATAAAAATAAATGTATTAACAAATTAGTTGTAAACGACATTGAAATTTTGTCACAAGAAAAAATTTTAAACGAAGAGAGAAATTTCTACGAAAATCTGTACTCATCAAAAGAAGACCCTGATAAATACTCAGGTGATTCTAACTTTTTTGATTTAAATTTTATTCCTAAGCTTACAGATCTGGAAAAGGATATATGCGATGCAGATATTTCAGAATCTGAATGCGTTAAAGTTTTAAAAACATTTAAAAATAACAAAAGCCCTGGTACAGACGGGCTTACCGCTGAGTTTTACAAATTTTTCTGGATTGATATAAAAAAATATGTTTTATAAAGCTATGAATATTCCTTCGATACCGGAACCCTCTCAATAGACCGAAGACGGGGTATTCTGACTCTTATTCCAAGAGATAGAACACTCTTGTCGAACTGGCGTCCTCTTTCTCTCTTAAATTTTGATTATAAATTATTAGCCAAAGTTATTGCGTAAAGAATGAAATTATTTCTTCTGAAACTTATAGATCCGGACCAGACGGGATATGTGGCTGGTAGATATATTGGTGAAAATCTACGACTTATTGCTGATATTACATCGTTTACTACTTTAAAAAATTATCCAGGGCTTTTATTACTAGTCGATTTCGAAAAGGCTTTTGATACGCTAGAATGGAAATTTATTCAAAAAGCATTGGTTTGTTTTAATTTTGGTAGCAAGTTTCGGAAATGGGTCTTAACTTTATACTCAAATATATCTCGTCTTGTCGCTAATAATGGATTTAGCTCTAGTCCATTCAAAATTGTTTCTATTCAACCAAAGTTTGCAATAGATCCAGTTACTGGGATCAAATTACATTGTAATTGAAATTGGTGAATCTATGCTCGCTTTGGAATTGGAAGTTTAAAGATTTGTCATTTTGGAATTATAGGCTTTTAAAAGTATTTTTTTTAACCAAAAATTTCCATATATGGATATCTATATTCTAGCATCTAACTTGTAATAATATGCCTCCATAATTTTGCAAATCCTTCTGACAAAAATTGTAACGCAAAATTCGTGTGTTAAATGTTTTCTTTGTACGACAAGTGTCTTATAGGCGAGTGACTTATTTCAAAAAGACGCTTAGTTAACGACTTTAATACACCCACCTAACACACGGCTGTATTATATATCATTCGAAAGCTGTTAATCTGTACTTTCTGTTTTGCCCGGTCGTAAAAAAATCGTACGGTGCAATTTTTGTTAAATCAAGGTCAAAGGTCATGAAAAAACATTCTAATTTTTGCGATTACTAAATAAAACGCCATTTTCTAATTCTTGTACCATAAAATTTTCCAAAAGATCATATGAACTTTATGGAACATGATACATAATTTCCAAATCAAACAAAAAATAAGAGATTCGATGCGCAAAATTTCCCGAAAATTGAAATTTATCACAAATCCTAAAAAAATGAAAAATTATCCAAAAAGCAAAATATATCTTGGGGAATCGATATTTGTATGCTAAAAAATAGATAAATGTATATGTTTTAGGTCAAGGAATATTTGTTTTGTAATTTTAAGATGCAATTATTAATTAATGTTCATGGAACAGCCTTCTATTGAAGTGTTTGCAGTTGCCCAAAAATCTGCCATCTGCAAATAGCGATCATTTTGTTAATCTATGTTAAAATAGCACATCGCTAATTGTGAATATCAGGGAGAAGAATGATTTTCCATAATAAAAGAAGGGGTATTTAAAGTAAGAAAAGAATATTTGTGAGGTAATTGAGGTTAAAATATGTTTTTTACGAAGTCAAACTTTTTTACTTTTTGTAATCATGTTTAAATGCAAACCTTACTTTGCGACTAAATCGTAGGCAACATTGAAATAAGTAATCTTGTTTAGAAACACTTGGTTATCTAAGGCGGGATGTAAACGAACTAAATAAAATGCGGCTGCTTCTTGTTTAGTTAAAAATCGTGTTATAGTAAGTCATATTAAATGTGTTTAGAAGTTTAATCGCTTTAATTATTTGAATAAAAGATGCTTTGAGCATTTTCTACATAAGCTTTAAAAATACCAATGCATGTCATTGTGTATGTAAAACACTATAAGCAGTTGTGAAATAACAAAATGAAAAAGTTAAATACCCTTCCTGACCTCATAAGATCATTCGCTGTTTTAGGAGTGTTCGTTTTCATGGTATGCTGTGTTTTTTGGACTTTTGTTCGTCTCTTGGACTTTAATTTTATTTTGTTCATGGTTTTAATTAACTTTATTTGATTCATGGTTTGAGATGTTGATTGTCCCTTTGGTATTATTTTACTTTAAAGACATTAACTTGCAGTAATGAAAATCGGCCAAAAAATCACCTCAAAGTAAAGTGAAGAAGATTAACGAAATAAGACAAATATCCGCGAAAATAACTTAATTTGCTCACGGTGATATATATATAGAACAAAATCGTTATCATGATACATTTAGCTACACTGATCTATAATTTTGAAACCTTTTACTACTTGAATAGTGACGAAATATATCAAAGGGACATCAAACTCATAATTAAAAACAAACTGACAAAGCCGGGTAAAAAACGAACAAGACAAGCAACAGTATACAAAACACAACATATAAAACTACAGATTGAGTTACACAAACCCCTAAAAAAAAATTGAGTGAACTCAAGGGCTCACAAAGGGTAGGCAGATCATGTTCCACATGTGACAACCGTCTTAGTTTAAACATATTTATTTATAGTGGATTGGGAAACAAGTTTTACAACTTAAATTAATCGATTTCCACTTTACGGGTGCGAGTGCTGCCTTGTAGCGGCATTAGCCTGCTCTTATTTGAAATCTACAAAGGTGTGTTTAACGTGCAAGAGATATGGCTCTCTTTTAACGCAGGTCAGCCATTTATCGTCCTCTTTCGACGGACTTTCATCGTTTCCTCAAGACCATACTCACAAATGGTGTCAAGGAAGAGCCGAAAATTCAGTCCCTGAAATTTTCATCACGGAACGGGAATCGAACCAGGAACCTTAAGTTTGTGTTAGTAGTCCGATGCACTGATCACTACACCACGGCTCTCTTTTACCTGTCTTGTGGCTCATGTATTGCCTAACTCGGTGCCAAGCCTTATTCGGCTGGTGACATTCACGGTAGAAATGACGGCAATTTGGTTTCGTTGATGGAACTTATCAGTCGTCATCTGGCGAAACAGATATCTCATAATTGTCAACCAACTCGTAGTGGCGTCCATGAAATTTTCAAAGTGATGATTTCAACTTTGCATTTGAACTCTGGTTTAAAACATGTTTAAACCACCATTTTTCTTCAAATGTCCTGTACCAAGTCAGGCATATGGCATTTGGTATCGAATAATCTGTTTCTTTGTATGTTGACGTTTGTTTTTGTAGCAGTTCTGTGTTTCTGTTATATCGTTGTGTTCCTCTTATAGTTGATGCGTTTTCCTAGTTTTTGCTTTGTGACCCGGATATTTCAGTTACTAGTAAATCGATTGATGTCTATTGAATAGCGGTATACTATAGTTGCCTTTATGCCTTTATTTCAGAGGAGTTGAGGCTCAATGAAATCGGTCTCCTCCTTTAGTAGTATAGTTATATAGATATGCAGGCGTTGCTATAATGTTGTTACATAGAAATGAAAAGTTTATAATTTGGTAGTAACGGGTGCTTTTATGGGTTGTTTTATGCTCATCTCTTTTGTCGTAAAACTTGTTCTCAACCAACCCTCATCATCGATTTCAAGATACGTGATAGAGTAAACTATATCTGTTGATTCTTTTATTTTCAATTTCAATGGAAAATACGAGTCCAACATTGTCACAAATTTTGCACTTTTCAGTGAGATGACATCATCTATATAATGGAAAGTGAAGTTTCAAGATAATGATAGATTCTTTTCAGTCGTCATCAGAAAGTCTTGCATGAAGTCATCCTCGTATGAAAAATGAACTAGTCATTCAAACTATTCAGAAAGTCTAGTTGTAACTAGAATCGTTGCATATTAATGGATATTTTTTCTTCAAAATTATTCTTATTTGATGAATTAATGCATGTAAACAATGAACAACGCAATTTAAGCAATCAAGTAGTCAAGTTTTATAATGTGTTTACTAGTTTTTGAAATTCTTTGAAATTTCAATTTTCATCAATTTATTTTGGTCTAAAGTTTCAATTCACATTAAATAAATAAAATGTCTTTTCACTACATCAATATTTATAATGAAGCTTCGCAACAAACAATTAGAAAAGTCGAAATATGTTTATTTCAGTCTGGTAGTTACAATGCTGATTGCAATCTCTTAGTTTCACCCCCTTTATTTCAAGCAATAAGATGATTCGCGCACATATTTTTTTACTCTAAATCTTTCAGATTCTTAAGAATTTGTTTATTAAATCTTATATTGACCACATACAATGTTTAAATAGGAAGAAATGCTTAAAAACTGTTTTTTCGCAGATGGCGGTATTTTGGGCAACTGTATGCGTTGTTATGATTTGATGTTTAATTAGAAGTAAGCATAATTTTAGGGAATTTTATGATGTCAAAAACTTCTTTGATAGTCATTACAGGGTTTTTCTTAGTTTTAATTGATTAGCATTTGCACCAGAAAGAAAAATTTGGGTTTTCACACATTTTGTTAACTTTTACCTGAATTTCAGGAAACATGTGCTCTCTGTCAAAAACACGCTTTAAATATTAAAAAATGCATTTGAATAATGACTGTTAATCTCTCTGCTAAAAGTTTAAATTGTTTGCATATGTGAATTTAGTATATAAAAGTCATATTATGCAATCAGGCTGAAATCTTAGAAAATATGCATTTATTCGTCCTTGGCCTTTGATCTTGATTTGACGGAAATTGCACCGTACGATTTTTTTACGACCGGGCAAAACAGATAGTACAGATGGGTAGCTTTCACATGATATATAATTTAGCCGTGTGTTAGGTAGGTGCATTAAAAATTTAATTTTATGGTTAAAGTCACTCGCCTATTATATATTCTTTAATTTTATAACATGGAATACATGGAGTTTGAAATAGTGTTTGTAGATCAATGAGAGCAATATGTATCTTAAGCGTTGGTGCTTATGGATATACAGTCAGCCGAACACTCAATGATTTGCTCCTTTTTGTCCCTTCTCAAGTGCATAAATCCGAATTTGACACAACATATTATACCAATTAAAACAGTAGTTAAACTTATCGATTGATAGGATATCAGATCGGATCTTGAAACCAATACTGTAACCTTTTTTTCGTATTTTATATCTGATCTTGTAAAGGACAAGTTTCGAATACTATCTTATTCGGGCCAAAAGAGTCTAACATCAGAAAACAACCAATGAGAATCGATATTTGTTAAGTAATTTCAAGATGGCGCGTATATCTTATGAAAAAGTAAAAACACAAAAATACTGAACTCCTAGGAAAATTCAAAAAGGAAAATCCAAAATCAAAAGGCAAAATCAAAAGTCCAAACACATCAAACGAATGGATAACAACTGTCATATTCCTGACATGGTACAGGCATTTTCTAATGTAGAAAATGGTGGATTGAACCTGGTTTTATAGCTAGCTAAACCTCTCACTTGTATGAAAGTCGCATCAAATTCCATTACATTGTCAACGATGCATGAACAAAACAAACATACTCAAAGAGAAACGTGATGGGACACGGTGAATCTGACGGTGGATTGTGGATAGTTCCGGGTATTCCGATGAATTCGTTTTACCCAAAACGTTTGACCAAATGCCTAACAAGGTCTACGTTAGACGAGTCTGGTTGTTTTCCACAAATAATACGTAGCATTCACTTAGGATTCCTGTCCACTAACTAATATCCACAAGTCTAGAGATCTTAGCAGAGCAAAACTGTCAAGTAATAGACTTGTAATATCTAAGGGTATTTTGTAAGACACATAGTTTACCAATTTGTTGGGTACCTTGGACTTAATGAGGTTGCTTGGTCCTCTTTATACACGTTCCTGTTCCTGGATCTGATGTGGTTGTTTATTCTTCTTTTCCTGACCCCAGCTGGTTAATACGACTATACATAGCTGCTGGGGCCTCGATCTCCTCAGTTGAATATCAGTGGTCATTGTACCAAAATCTTGGCGTATCCATCTCTATTTATCTGTGAACCATGTTCACTAGTTCTCTGTCATTGTCCTTGGAATTATTGTAACGTGACAGTAGCTTCACCTCCTCGCTGTACCGGGTTGTGATCCGTAAGATTATGTTATGTCCATGGGTTAAGTATAGACCTTGGAGGAGATTTGATCCTCTCACAACCCTGCCATAACCAGTACATCTTTCATCAGGAAAACGGTCTTGCCGAAAACAACAGTAAAATTTCCCTCACTAATGAAGGTGCAAGCCCCTTTTGTAAGACAGGGAAGGTGATCGATATGACATCTCCTCCTTTGGTTCCTAATCAGCAACGGTGTCCTTGATATTCGTTGAGAGATAGACCCCCAGCATAACCACTTGCATCATTTGGTGTAGTATATCATGGTCCACCGGTTTACCTGGATTTAGCTCTTAATTCACTGAACAGTTGTTTCTATTCCCAATCTCTTCTTTTATCTCATCTAGAGATCAAACATAGGTAAAGGTGACAAGAACAAGTAATAGAAGATGAACCCTGCTAATCCTTCCCTACATTCATAAAATAGTGTAGCAAAACGGTAATAGTAAATCTCGTTGAGAAACTGTCAGATGAACCGACAGTTGCAGCCTCGCAGCGGCTATTGTCTGCTTAATTCCAAGAATTTATCAATCAATCCTAAAAGATTTACTGCTATCACTACAAGGGCGCTGCGAAAGATGAAGTATGATATCTCAAATAAAACCTAACACTTTTGTCCGCAAAATATCGATAATTTCTACCACAGAACAAATGAAAGTATCAAAACGCTGAAAATTGGAGACCGTTGAGGGTTTATCAATGTCAATTTGTCGATTCCTATTGTGGAACCTTCCTGATCTGATTTGTTTTTAAAAATTCATGTTCACAGACGTTAATGTGAAAATGTAGCGTTTGGTTACAGAAGATATGTGTACCGATTCTATCGGATCATTATACAGCTTGAGCGTCTGCTTCCAATTGTGCGTTCAAGAGAAAATTTCCACAGAATAATTACAGGTACTTCAACATTAAAGGTTTGTGAATTTTTTGTTTCTTTTGTTTTTCAGTTTGATCAACGGGACATCTTAAAGTCATGGGGAGTGGCATCAGCAAAGGTAAAGTACATATTAGTTCTTTTATTAAATAATTCATCTCAGTCTGAATCACTGGCATGTAATTCAAAGTTTTAGCTGTTGTCGATTGAACAATACATTAGGCTGGTGTCATATTCTTTATTTTAATATCTTTACTGAAAATTCGGTCGCATGGCGGGAGATAAAGCCATTGTAGTAGATACTTTGACCATGCTCTTCTTTTGAAAGAGGGACGAAAGATACCAAAGGGACAGTCAAACTCATAAATCTAAAACAAACTGACAACGCCATGGCTAAAAATAAAAAAGACAAACAGAAAAACAATAGTACACACGACACAACATAGAAAACTAAAGAATAAACAACACGAACCCCACCAAAAACTAGGGGTGATCTCAGGTGCTCCGGAAGGGATATATTTCAATATTTTTAGACACAAATAGATAATATAAATTTTTATCTATTCGTTTGATGTGCTTGAACTTTGTATTTTGCCATTTGACAAGAAATATTCTAAATCGAATTTTCCTTAGAGTTCTCTATTTTTGTTATTCTACTTATATATTTTTATCATTCAGTCTTGCACTTGTCGCGTTGATAAACGATGGTGGAATCATAGACACAAATTCAAATGCAGGAATAGACGGCCATTTTCATATAATGAGAAAGAGGTGAGAGTAAATATTAAATATATGATACGATATGTACATTTAAGTGTCAATGAGAAAACTCTTCATCAAAGTCACGATTAGTAAAAGTCGACCATTATAAGTAAAAGACTTTTTTTAATGTTAAAAAACAGTTCTATGACTGTTCTGGATGAGTATATCAAACATTCTAACACGACGTCCTTCAAACGCTTTGAGTACACACCCGTGGTAAAATATGAATATATTGCCAGTGCTGTTCCGATTGTACTCCCACGTCATATGCTTTTTTATGAATGAGATACCCGACGTATTAGAACAATGACGTTAGAATGTAAGCATTTTACGGGAAAATACACGCTTGTGAATCCGAAAATCATCACAAGGAAACATACACAAATGATGCTAAAATGTGGCAAAAGCCCTTTATTGTACATCATATAAGACATATAAATAAATTATCATTCAAATTCATCCAAAACTGTCTAAATACATTATTTTAAATAGTTTAAGCATGTCACTAATGCAGTTTGCTCCGTTCTTTTACGCTAGTTTATTAGTGCGTTTATTTATGGGAACGGCAAATATTTGCCTACACCTAGAGCGCTTCGATCCAAAAGAATTGCCGTATGTGTCCTATCAGAATCGAAATAATTCATGGGGGCTTGAATATATCTAGATTTTACCACGGGTTGTCCCTTTATGCCGATATTTTACCCCTCGCTATCGCTCAGGGGTAAAATATTTGTCATAAAGGGCCAACCCGTGGTAAAATCACGATATATTCAAGCCCCCATGAATTATTTCTTAATTCTAATATGACTTTCTTCATTTGATTTGAATACACACTCGTGATACAACACGAATAAAAAGTTTTTGTGAACGTTATACCAGGGGTCAATTTGTGTTAAATTCGTCAATTAACTGTGACGTAAGAACATAAACATTGACGGTACAATGCCCGAATGTGAAAGTCGTCAAAACACAGAAAATTAAACAAATGATGAAACGAATTTGCGTAAATAAAGTAAGATTTATTAAATGTGTTTGATAATCAAGTAAGTAATAGTAATGCAATCGGGTTATTGCTAAAATATTTATTTGAAGTCTGACTACATGAATACTTAGTTGAAGCGATACACAACTATCTTGCGTCGATGGATAATGCCATTTTATGTCACAAAGATCTAGACCATTTACTTTTTTCCCGTCAGAAACACACACAATAATTATATTTTCTCAAGAATCTAACTTTATCCTGCTTTAAACTGTCATATATTTAACTGTTCATCAATGAAGCATATCACTAACTCAGTTTGCATTGTCTTTTACATCAATTTCAATATTGGGTTGAAGTACTGGGACACCACGTGTTTGCCTTCACAAATAGCGCTTCGATTTATAAAAATGACGGTCTTTCTCCAATTAGAATATAAAAATACCAATCCAAGGAATCGATCGTGGTAAAATTTGACAAAAAAGTCTAAACCGTGTAGAAACCAATTTAAATTTAGGGCCCATGAATTATATTTGAAAGGATATAGCGTCTGCAATATGTCGAAAGTTTGGGCACGGGGAAACAAAAATATTTTCGATAAGAGAACTAAACGGGAACAATTTATCGTTAAAGTAATTCGGAAATTAGGTCAACATGAACAAACAGTAAAATAGACATTTTTTAATCTGAATGCCAACCATAAACTTATAGCAAAAGCCATGGCAAATGCATATACAGATTCTATCTTTAGACATAGCTTTCCAGAAAACTCTGTTGATGATCACAACTATTTCATTTAAAGTAATGTGTTGTTGGAGCAAGAATGTATGCTTGATCTTTCAACTAAACATTAAAATAATTGTTAAAAATGTATAGGTATTCCAATTTATTATAAACAAAATAGTAAGGATTTGGATTAAAAATATTATGAGTAAAACAATTTGCAACCTAGTTCAAGAGTTTGTTGTGATGTCCGTCACTGTCCGAAGTTAGCGGAAACGTCATTTTAACCCGCAAAATTCGATATGGGCAAGTCCAAAGTCAGAAGTCAGTAGAATTTTGCATAGTTGCTGTATTTCAAATTTGTTTTTCGTTTATTGTTTTGCCGTTGAGCAGGTTGTTGATTTTTGTTTAAATATTGTTTTATATTATTTCATGCAGGATCCTTTTATAACTGAATTATATACTGAATAACATTAATTGTACCAAGTATTCTACAGAATTTATTTTGCTTATCGTTGAAGATGTATTATATTCGTTTCATCTTGACCCAGTAGGCTAGTCTTGTCGTTGAAAATCATACCACAACTCCATATATTATATAAAATCAATTTCACAGTACAGAAAAGCAAAAAACTGCCAATTTGTATATATAAATTTAACTACTTGAAAATGTACGTAAACTTCATGTTTTTGATTTTAACGATATATTTTTGAATATTTTAATATGTTTTTTTGGAAATTGGACTTACATGGAACCCTTCCAGAGGATTTAAAAAGTCGAGGGGTATGCTTACTTTTTCTTACAAATTAATGTAAAATTATGTCTATAACATTGTTGAATTGGAAACTTGGGGTTTTCTACATTTAGTCTTAGTCTGCCTGTGTCGTTTCTGTCACTGTTCTTTAATTTTTCGGATATTAACGATATACAACTATGACGTCTTTTAAGCAGACGATATTAGGCGTCCCTCATCCTCTTTGTACCTGTCAACACATAAAACCTCAACCAGTACTCGCCACATCTTCCTAACAATATCTGTCCCAGTGCAACACTGTTTGGTTTTGTGATACAGATCATTGTTGGTTATAGTATTGGGGCTGAATATCTTATCTTCAAGCAGGAGTTATGGAATGAGGAAAGCCTTTTTATGTCTGATTGGATAATTCTATAGCATTCTGTCCCATATAAAGTACTGACTTCAAATGGGTGGTGTATAGTCTGATCTTCGTTTTCACACTGATTGACTTTCTCTGCCATATGGGCTTTAAATGGCAGAATGCATATCTAGCTTTGCTAATTCTGGCTCTTATATTTTTTATGCCCCACCTACGACAGTAGAGGGGCATTATGTTTTCTGGTCTGTGGCTCCGTTCGTTCGTCCGTCTGTTCGTCCGTCCGTTCGTCCCGCTTCAGGTTAAAGTTTTTGGTCAAGGTAGTTTTTGATGAAGTTTAAGTCCAATGCTCTTGAAACTTAGTACACATGTTCCCTATGATATGATCTTTCTAATTTTAATTCCAAATTAGAGTTTTTACCCAAATTTCACGGTCCACTGAGCATAGAAAATGATAGTGCGAGTGGGGCATCCGTGTTCTTGGGACACATTCTTGTTTGCTGTACTATTGGTGTTACCTAGCATGCTTCCAAGATAGACAATGTCTTCGAGTGCATTGGTTGTATTGTGTTACTGTTGATGTTCATGAACTTGGTATTCTTCTCATTTATAGTCAGGCCTATACTTTGAGATGTTTCATTCAGTTTAGTGGTTTTATTCTGCAAGTTGCTCCTGTTGCTTGAAAGTAGACAGATGTCATCAGCAAAATCTTTATCCTCTATTAAAGAATTCATGGTCCATCTGATGCCTGTGATTTCAATTCCCTATGTTGTTCTCATACACCAATATATTGCTGTGATGAATAAATAAGATAGGAGATAATATACACCCTTGTCGTACTCCAGATGTTACTTGGAACCATTCCGACTGTGGACCGTAATATAATACACAGCATTCATAGTTGTTATAAATAAAATCATAATAGATACCAGGCTTTATTCATTTGTTTTGTAAATTTACTGTAACAAATTAAACTGTTAAATGATTCAAAACATTAAATCCTTTCTACTCAAGCCTGATTTCCTTAGGCGTCTATTGCTCAACATTTAAGTATCCAAATTGCTCGTCGACTTATTGTTTCTTGGTCTTCAATCTGTTTTGATTTGAGCTTCACTATTGAGTTTTATGAAGACGAAACCCGCGTCTAGTGTACAAAATTATAAGCCTGTAATCATGTTTGAACATTTTATCCAGAGTTAATAACCTTTATCAAACATATTGATCTGTGTTTACACCCCAGGAGGTAAGTGTACTGCATGTAAACATTGATATGAATAATTGCTTTTCCTATTAGACGGAGATGGTGATGTATAACTAACCGGTCTATGTTTCCATTGATATATCTTTTCGGAACCAATAAAGATGTTTTATATGAAATAAATTGAGCAAATGCCTAATATACTAGTAGTAGGTTCTTGAATAATCAATTGCTTTATACGTAGTAACACAAAACTACGTCTTTGAAAATTCTACGAAATTTACGAAATTCTAATGTGCATGTTAGGACATTACAAAAAAATCGGGTAAAAGTAGAAAATGTAATGTTCCACATGACTTCTTTTTATAAAGTTATCCTGGCTGCGGCCTGGTATACTCTTTATTCACATATTTCTTGTCGGCTCTTGTTATCAAAAGTGCTGATAACTATACAAGAGCTTATTTATTTCAATCAAAAGTCAGGTAAGTAAACCATATACTAGTTACCATGTGGTTTTGGTTAACATAATATTAAAGATGCATTATATGAGAAATTAGCACTGAATAACATATTAACGAACAATTATTTTACAGGTACTTGATCCGTCCATACTTGCCGGAGCCTATCATATGAGAGATGATGCTCTGTTGTTATATGACGCCATCAAAACATATGTTGAGAAATATGTATTGCTCTACTATTGTGAGTTAAATTATATAAGTTGATTTTGTAAACCACGAGATAAATCATTTATATTTTCACAAGTAAGGAGCCTTAATTTTAAGCTCGACACAATGAACTAATAGGTATATTGATAAACAAACATAAGTATATGAACTCTAAGCTTGTTTCGAGTATGATACGACATCTAAACAAATTTTCCTTTTCAATGATCTGCAACAAGAGCAACTATTTTTCAAACTTCATCAGGTATCATATTCTGTCAAAAAAGGGAAAAATAGCAAAACATGAAAAAAATAAATAAGAACGCATGACTTCATAATTGAGTATTGACTAGTGAGGAAACCCGTAATCAATCATATTGGAAAGCATAAATCGCTTGTAAAAAAACAAAATATTTAGTTTGCTTATATAAGAAGGTTTATTTAACTGTTAACCTTGATGTTAACCTCACATTTTCTTTTATTCATACATCATTGCTACTTATCTCAAAAATCATGGGTGTTTATATACAACTTGTATTCTCTCAAACTTGTATTTAGATATATTGATGATTTTCAAACAAACTCAACCAACATACTTAATAAATATGTCATTTACATTTGTTTGAAATTTCTTCATTATTATAAATATATTTCCAGTGCTTCAGGTTTTTCATTCAACGCTCTACAAATTTAAAGATCCCTTCATGTTTACTTTTATCTAAATTTAATGTCGTTCCTAAGTTTCCAGTTGTTCTCTGAAATAACACAATCAGAGTGTCATGCTCTACATTTATCACCCTATATGAATTCGTCCTCAGTCTAAATTTTACAACCAAATATAGGATACAATCGGCCATATTATATGTCAGACGGTCAGTCTTGTATATACATTTCTAAGTACGATCTTATTCGTCTTTCCTTATTATTCAGTTCGATTTGTTTTTTGTGTCTGAATCACATTGATATCAAAGGTACCAGAATTATAATTTAATACGCCAGACGCGCGTTTCGTCTACATAAGACTCATAAGTGACGCTCAGGACAAAAAAGTTATAAAGCCAAAGAAGTACAAAGTTATGGAGCATTTAGGACTCAAAATACCAAAATGTTGTGTCAAATACGGTATGTCTAAGGTAATCCTTTCCTGAGATAAGAAAATTCTTCGTTTTTCGAAAAAATTGTGTAACAGTATATTTATAAAATGACCATATAATTGATGTTTATGTCAACACCGAAGTGCTGACACCCCTGTAAATGAATTTCTGATAGTTTAAACATGCACGACCGGTGTAACGTTTTTAAAGAGAAATCTTAATACTATACGATGGGACAGATAATATGTTACTACTGAGAAAGGAAATTGATAATTGACGAGATTATCATAGATTCTATTTTGAAGTTGACCACCTGTCTCAGTATCAAGTAAAAATAAAGATATTAAGCAGAGCTTTTAGTTCTGGAGTATATTTCATATAAAGTAGACTGGGATATATGAGTTCAGACAACTGATTGAAATAAGGGTTATTGATGGAAACAACATTATATATTTATCTGACAATAAAATCATAGAACACTTTAATAGTGGGACATATTGACTTTTAAGAAGGTTATGTGCTTTATTTGATTTATGGGACTAGAAGTACATGATAAAACCAAGGGATTGCTTTTGGTGGTTAAAAAAGTTCCATACATTTTAAAGCATAAAGTTTTCTTTTTCCTTTGATATTTTATGTGATTTCTAAAGACTTAACTTACTGATTGCTAAAATCCTTACGTTAATCATAACTTTTTTAAACAGCCACAGAGGGTTCATTGGACGCAGATTATGAGTTACAGAATTGGGGAGCAGAACTTGTGAAGTCAAGAGATGATGGTGGAGTCGGAATTCTGGTTTGTAGATAACAAAAAGATAGTAAAACTGTGAACAAAATATTCCAATAATTTATTAATCGTGTTTCAAGTTCTTATAGTGTCTTCATTTTCAAAGCAAGAATATACATTATAATTATTTGAAATAAATTAAAAAAAGATCACAAAGAAAGAGATGTTATGAATAGAAGCGTAATTATTTATCACTATTTTTCAAAAGATAAACTGAAAACACGTCGGTTTGCAACAATAAAACACAATCAAGTTTCTGCATGTGCAAACAAAATAAATCAGTTTGTGAAAATGTTTTGTCAATTAAATAACAATAACTTGTTCCTAGTACACGGATGCCCCATCCTTACTATCGTTTTCGATGTTCAGTGGACCATGTAAAATGAGGAAAAAAATCTAATAAGCCATTTTTTTTTAATTGTATTTTAATTTAAAATTAGAAAGATCATATTATAGGGAACATGTGTAGACAAGTTTCAAGTTGGTTGGATCTCAACTTCATTCAAAACTATCTCGACCAAAACCTTAAACCTGAAGCGGGACAGGCGGACGAACGAACAGACGGACGAAAGCACGAACTAACGAACGGACGCACAGACCAGAAAACATAATGCCTATAAATGGGACATAAAACAGTATATCACATTTCAAGTTATTGCTGTATTTCAGGGAGTCCCAGGTAATGGTAAATTCAAAACAACAGATCAACTTGTTATAACACTGACAGTCATTATCTATACATGTAGTGCTGGTCATGCCGCAGCCAACTTCCCACAGTATGATGAATATGGTGCTCCATTCAACTACCCATACTATCTGTCTGGAGTTCCTCCTAAAGACAAGGTTTGTACATACAAATGTTGACTGAAGTATTTAATCCTAAAAACTTTGATAAGTATTTACCCATTTCAAATTACTTTTGCATAATGTTTTGTCTATTGAAATAACATGTGGTACAAACATAAAGTTGCGTAATGTAAAAGAAAAGTAAAAGTTCCCAAAGTGACATTCAAACTAATAAGTCAAATATAACCCGACAGCCTATGACAAAGAACGAAGAAGACCAAAAGACAAACAATAATTTACTAGACATACCATTGAAAACTAGATACTGCAATAACCCAATCAGATCGCGGCAGTGATAGCATGTGCTTTGGTATAAAAGTTTCAAAATTGTAAATAAACCCTCGAAATATTTTAGATATGCCTGTCACCAGCCATACGTTTAATCTATAATAGCATGATTGCTTTTTTTTTGTTGGCAAAAGTTTCACTTTTGAGATTGTTGCTCTCTGCTGGAATTACCATGATATTTTTTTTTCGCAAAAGGTCTTTTTAAAAAAATATAGGTGCTCCTGTCTAAATTTTCGGTCCAGATTTTATTAATTTTAAATGATGACATATGCATTTTCAAATTATGGCTTTCGTTGATGAATTTGGATCGGTTTTTTTATTTTGTACCGACAATAAATTTCAATAAAAAGACCAAATATTGATTATAGGCTAATAACCATTTTATTACTTTTTTTATTATTCATCAAGAAAAAAAAAGGAACCTTCAGAAAAAGACACGTTATTTAGATATTAAATCAAATATATTTTAATTTTCATTTATTGATACCGATAAGTGACTTTTCATATATAAGACACACGAAACGATAACATTTAAAAACACGAATGGGTCCCTAGTACACGGATGCCCCATTTGCACTATCATTTTCTATGTTCTGTGGACCGTAAAAATGGGATATAGTATCTTACTTCAGGTGGTACCCAACACCTGAACTAAAACTAATTTAGCTCGTTTAATTTTCAATAAATTTTGACAAAGTATTTACTTTGACCATTTGACAAAAATATAAAATTTCAAAAAATTTGAACCAACCTTTTAATCAGAAAAATTACACTAGTTATATAGCAGTTTGACAAACACTTATTTTTCTCAGTGAGAAGCTTAATATTACATTAACAACACAACGTAATTAAAACGTTCAGATGATTTAACAGAGTTATCTCCCTGTAGTGTTAGGTACCACCTTAAGGTAGCTACAATAAGTTGTGTAGCAAAAACGTCTCCGGAGCTTCAAAGCAAAACACATTGGATTAGTTATCATGTACTATCCATTAAAACATCAGTCGTTGTCGAGTATCAAATATAAATCATGTATATATAATGTCATGTTTTTTAAGAGTCCAGTCACTAAAGAAACCATCCTAAAGACTATTCCGAGCAGCGACAAACTTCTACAGATCATGACAGTCACAAAAGTTCTTAGTGAGAAGGCAACAAAAAGTCTTGGTGATTTTGAGAAACAGTTTATTGTTGACCCAAAAGCAGTAAAAGTTGTTGAAGAGTAAGTTCTACCAATATTCATTTACTCTTTTTCCTTATTTCTAAACCAACTAGATATAAGTATAGTCTTAAATGCACGGCATATTACATATATACGAAAAGATGTTTTAACTACACCTGTTGAAATTATTGGTTTAAAAAATCTTTTTTGTAATAATGGGCAATAAATAAACATGATAAAGGCAGCAGTAGGATACTAGATACGAGATACCAGAGGAAACGTCAAACTCATAAGCAGCGAATATCAATTAAATTTATCTAAATATATTTTCAACCGTTCTTTTTTGTTAATTTCTAGTTTAAGTCAAGATATTTGGTTTAAATGTTTCTGTTATATCCTCCATTTTTTTGGGTGAAAACATGTTCAACAAAGTCATCAAATTTTTAAGTATCTTTTATCAGAACACCCGAGTTTGCATGGTAAATGGTAAATATCATAATTGATGGTTGTGACCAGTATATTATGCAGCTCAAACGAATATTTAGACTAACCGACACACGTGGTTGGCTTGCTGCCTCTAAATTGGTAATTTTAAGGAAATTTTGCTCATTTTGGTTATTATCTTGAATATTATTATAGATAGACATAAATTGTAAACAGCAATACTGTTCAGCCAAGTAAGATCTACAAATAAGTCAACATGACTTAAATAGTCAGTTGACCCCTGTAGGAGTAATTGCCCTTTATAGTCATTTTGTACCAATTTTTCATAAATTTATGTAATCCTTTACAAACATCTTCTCCTTTTAAACTACTTGGCCACACTCATCATTGGAGTATGTAGTTTAAAAAATGTGTGCTGTGACTCAGCCAACTAACCAAGATGGCCGCCATGGCTAAAAATAGAACATAGGGGTAAAATGTAGATTTTGGCTTTTAACTTTAACACTAAAGCATTTAGAGCAAATCTGACATAAATCTGAGATAAACTGTAAACAGCAATAATGTTCAGCCAAGTAAGATGTACAAATAAGTCAACATGGCAAAAATGGTCAGTTGATCCCTTAAGGAGTTATTGCCTTTATAGTCAATTTTTAACAATTTTCATTAATTAATTGTAAGTACCACGAATGTTCAGAAAAGTAAGATCTACAAACACATCACCATCACCAAAACACAATTTTGTCATGAATCTATCTGTTTCCTTTGTTTAATATGCACATAGACCAAGGTGAGCGACACAGGCTCTTAAGAGCCTCTAGTTTGTTACCCCAAGTGATGCTTAGGTATCATTCTAAAAAAAAGTCTGCTGTGGACTCGTTAACTTTTATTAAACGCAAACAATAAGCACTTTAGAACAAAAAAATATCATAGTTGTGAGTCTCATATAGTTCCCTGTTCTAGCATCAACTTGCTTAAAGAAGGCTAGGTGAAAATATAACAGATAGAATACAAATATTAATAATTTGATCTAATTATGTAACAAGGGAGACTCAGTCACGATTTCACGCAAATCAAAGGTTATATCAGTAAACAAAAATATCATCAACGTCAGATCTAAATTTATGAATTTCTAAACAGTTGTAAGAAAAAAAACCCATAAGACCAAGAGTATACATTGTACATGTACTCTAAAACCTGTTATTTTTTTCAAAGTTGAATTTAGTGGGCGTATTCATTTCAGTATTTATCACTGTAGGTTTCGACAGTCATTACGAGAAGTTGGAAAAAAAATAGAGTCAAGAAACAAAAAGAGGAAATATCCATATGATTGGCTTCTTCCAAAGTCAATACCTAATGCCATAAGCATTTAATCACTTATTTATTAACTGAATTTACACACAATATTATTTCTTCACCCTATAGTTAATAAATCTTGAATAATTCAAATTTATTACATGTATTTGAAACTACTTTTTTGTTTGAAGTAGTTTTCAAAATATAATTTTGTTTTGAAAATGAAATGCTAGGACATCTTGCGTATTTGGATCATCATCAAAGAATTAAACTTTTAAGTTACTCTAGCTTTACTCGTGTGTTATAATTTTGATTTATTGTGCTCAACTACAAGATATTTTCGTTTTTTGATACTTTTGATTGAATTGTACAGTTTATGTTTATGTTAAATCTAAAAAAATTCCGTCCTGTATTACTGTCACAATAAAATTTTGAAATTATTTGACAGTTGTTTACCTGTGTATTTATTGTTTGCAATATTAAGCTGGCCGAGTTTTTATGGATTTCAGCCGGTCCCGTAACGAGCTGTTGACCACGTCGGTGGTTGTGTTTTGTTATAAATTAAAGGCAAAGGTTGTTGTACAAATAACACGTTCTCATCTAAAATTAGAAATTCTCATTAACGGTAATTTGTCATAATTCGTACTCAAATAGGTCGAATTATTGCTCATAAGACAAATTTATGCAAAAAAGAGAAAAATAAAGAAAAAACACATTTTCATTTTATCAAGCACTTGGAAATCGTGAATCTAGCATTTTAACACCTGGTGTATGCTGAACTGAATTGTATTAAATTAACTTGCATTTCTCAGGCCTGTATGCTAGCATACGTACCTGGTGTATGCTAATGTCTACATTTAATTAATACATTGTATTTCTCAGGTATGTATGCTAGCATACGCACCTGGTGTATGCAGAACAGCAAATATTGAATCAGATGTTGTATTTCACGAAGTCTGTATGATAGCATACGAACCTGGGTAAAAAAAATAGTTTACGTCAATATAGTTGTGGTTTTACTTTATTGCCGATTTCGATTTTTTTTTTAACTAAAAGCCTACCACTGACCTCTTTATTTTCTCCCGTTGGTAAACAGAAAAGCGTTAATTTGCTAGGCAAACCGGTGAAGCGTTCACTGTTGTAGATCTATAAATGAAAACCTATTCTCAAGTTCCATGACTATGTTCGCTTTATTGACCTATCAGGTATCTGTTTTGTTTGCAAATTAAAATTACGGAAAAATGAGGCGATCACAATTTGTGCAAGGTTCCAAGTTCGAAGTTGTTGACAAAAAAAATATATGACGTCAGGGACCTTCTGACGTAAAGCGGAAGGATATAGACGGATAGCCTTGACTTACACAAGTTACTTTACCAGTACACTTAATTAGAATAATAGCAATTGATTACAAAACAACCTGTTTTGTTTATTATACTTGGTATTGGTAATTATTAAAAAGTCAAAGAAAAAAGGACTATTTATCTGCGGAGTCACGCACTCCATCTAGATGACGTCACTTATAAGTGTAAACAATTTGAATGATCAATGAAGGAGTTCCCCTTAGGAGAAGAAAATGGACAAAAATATGCTCTATTATCTTGATTTGAATAAACCAGAAGCAAAACAGAATGGCGGATATATTTATGGTAAGTAAACCCAACTGTTTTTGTACATTTTTGTACTTTTTTTCACGATTTCCGATGATTTAACACCCTCTTTTTTGGAGGTCGGCTTTAACATCATAACATCATGTACACATGTAGCAAGAAGTAGAATCTAAGGGGGTGCTATGCCAGTGCTTTGTGGGAAAACTTTAGTTGATTTATTGAGGGAAACAGTACTGAAGCGTCCATCTCTAAAGAAGTCATGCAGTGCCCTCCCTATCTCATCCCCCTTATGAAACTTCTGGATATTCATGTCTTATTCTTACAACTTTTAGGGAAACAACTGTCCCAGGTAAAAAAAAAAAGGGGGGGGGGAAGCTGAGCACTCACATGTTAAAACCGGCAACACTATATAGTCTTTATATCCCTTTCCCAAGTCAGGGTCCTGACTGTTGAAGTTGTCATTGGTTCATATTTTTCCGGTTTTTCTTTTTCGTAAATTGTTTTGCGATACATTATTATTTCTTATTTTTCATGATGTTGAACTTGGGTCCCATAGGCGGATACAAAAGGTACCTGTCCCCCTTTTGTGGGAAACATTTGGTTGATTATATAGGAACCCCCTCCCCCTTTATGAAAATATCTAATCCGCCACTAGACTGTTTAAATTAATACTGTAACAAGGTAATTTATGAAGATCTTTTTTTAAGATACTTCAGATACTTTATTTCACTAATAGTTGTGATAAAGCCCCTTAATGTTACAACAATAGCACTAAGGTTCATCCCTGTATTGTTAATGACCAATAAAACAAGGAGATTTCATTAGCAAACTTTATATAAATCTACATATTATTACGTGTTGGAGAGCTACCATTTGATTTTTATGGATGAAAAATTTTGTCCAGCATTTTTTTTTTTAGCTCTGTCCTACCTTTTTAGCTCACCTGACCTGAAAGGTCAAGTGAGCTTTTCTCATCACTTGGCGTCCGTCGTCCGTCGTCCGTCGTCCGTAAACTTTTACAAAAATCTTCTCCTCTGAAACTACTTGGCCAAATTCTACCAAACTAGGCCACAATTATCCTTGGGGTATCTAGTTTAAAAAATGTGTGGCGTGACCCGTCAAACCTACCAAGATGGCCGCCATGGCTAAAAATAGAACATAGGGGTAAAATGCAGTTTTTGGCTTATAACTCAAAAACCAAAGCATTTAGAGCAAATCTGACATGGGGGTTTAATTGTTTATCAGGTCAAGATCTATCTGCCCTGAAATTTTCAGAAGAATCGAACATCCCTTTGTTGGATTGCTGCCCCTGAATTGGTAATTTTAAGGAAATTTTGCTGTTTTTGGTTATTATCTTGAATATTATTATAGATAGAGATAAACTGTAAACAGCAATAATGTTCAGCAAAGTAGGCTTTACAAATAAGTCAACATGACCGAAATGGTCAGTTGACCCCTTTAGGAGTTATTGCCCTTTATAGTAAATTTTTAACCATTTTTTCGGAAATTTTAGTTATCTTTTACAAAAATCTTCTCCTCTGAAACTACTGGGCCAAATTAATCCAAACTTGGCAACAATCATCTTTGGGGTATTAAGTTTTAAAAATGTGTCCGGTGACCCGGCCATCAAATCAAAATGGCCGCCACAGCAAAAAATAGAATATAGAGGTAAAATGCAGTTTTTGGCTTTAACTCAAAACCAATGCATTTAGAGCAAATCTGACATGGAGTTACCTTGTTTATCTCATCAATAACTATCTGCTGTACAATTTTTAGATGAATCTGACAACCCGTTGTTGGGTTGCTGCCCCTGAATCAGTAATCTTGAGGAAATTTTGCTGTTTTTGGTTATCATCTTGAAAATTATTATAGATAAAGATAAACTGTAAACAGAAATAATGTTCAGCAAAGTAAGATTTACAAATAAGTTAACATGACCGAAATGGTCAATTGACCCCCTAAGGAGTTATTGTCCTTTATAGTCAATTTTTAACAATTTTCATAAAATTTGTTAATTTTTATTATTATTTTCCACTGAAACTACTGGGCCATATTCATTATAGATAGAAATAATTGTAAGCAGCAAGACTGTTTAGTTAAGTAAGATTTACAAACACATCACCATCACCAAAACACAATTTTGTCATGAATCCATCTGCTTCCTTTGTTTAATATTCACATAGACCAAGGTGAGCGACACAGGCTCTTTAGAACCTCTAGTTAAGTAATCATATTAAAGTACATGTATTATATATGATAAATTTAAAAGGTTCACAGCTCAGGTTCACAGTTATAAATTCCAATACAAAACTTTACTTAGTTCCAACTCTATAAAACAACATGTTACTTCATTATAATCTATATCGCAACTTAATTGTTACTTCAAGCTACTACACCAATATACGTGATCAATGCAAAAAGTTTCTTACAAAAACGTGCTATGAACCGCTGTCCTTAAATAAGATTAAACCTTGCTTTGATAAACGTCAAAATGTTATTTCAATTCTACTGTGCAACTCATCATGTACCGTACAAACTGTCATTTAATAATCATGATAAAAGATCATTCAACAAATTAAGTATAAGTGAACATCAAATCTTTGATGTAGTTGACCACGCCACATCAATGTTAAATTTGTGAAGTGTAAAATATTTACTCGCATATATATATGTATATAATATGTAGTTTCCATTTCTCGTTTCAGCATTTTTCAAACATTGGCTATACCTTTCATGTAACTATTTATGTGTTGCTTATGAATTTAATTGTAACACTTCTTAGTGACTGGAGATGCCTTCCTAGAAAATTATGACACCAATGAACAACACCAGTCTTTTTGCTGTTCCTGCTAATAATGTATGCATGGCTTCACTAGAAAAGGCATCAATTCTTTGGCTTTCCTGGTTGAAGGATTTGTTTTTACAACTCCAGTGTATACACAATTGTTACCATATATAGTATATAGTTTAACTTGGTTGACCGTTATGGAATAACCGTTTCACAGATGATTGCTGATATGTTTCTCACGTCATAACTACAATCCCTTTCCCTTTTCATGGATTTGACTTACTGTATAAAGCTAGTTATCGGGTTTGTAAAAACATGAGCAACCCGACGGTGCCACTGTTGGACATGTAGAGCAGTATCTGCTTACCCTTCTGGAGCACCTGAGATCATCCCCAGTTTTTGGTTAGGGTTCGTGTTGCTCAGACTTAGTTCGTTTTCTATGCTGTTTCTTGTGTACTTTAATTTGTATATGCATACATTTAAGACTGGGGGCAAACCATACACTTACTGAACACCAGTTTGGTTTGACAATACTAGAATGTATGTAAAACTACAATTCTATAAAACATAGATTAGTATACAAGCAATTAAAGCTTGTATGTATCCATGCAAGAAAAATAAGTTTTCACCGTACACCAGTGTTGTATGCAAGAATACCGTGAACTGAAAATGGCAAACAAATATGCAAACTTTTAAGTTCCAATGGGTATAGGATTATATGTTGGTATGCCGATAATCAACAAGGGTTTATTGAAAAGCGGGTTGGTATACGGGAATAAACCCCTGAGTGTTGCAGTTAAGAATTTTAAAAAGAGCTTTCTTTCAAATTCAAATGAAGTTAAAGGCTATACATAAGTAATTCCTTACATCCATGTACTTCGACCTTTTCATTTCACAATCATAAAAATAAAATTGAGAATGGAAATGGGGAATGTGTCAAAGAGACAACAACCCGACCAAATAAAAAAACAACAGCAGAAGGTCACCAACAGGTCTTCAATGTAGCGAGAAATTCCTTCAGCCGGCCCCTAAACAAATATATACTAGTTCAGTGATAATGAACGCCATACTAATTTTCAAATTGTACACAAGAAACTAAAATCAAAATAATACAAGACTAACAAAGGCCAGAGGCTTCTGAATTGGGACGGGCGCAAAAATGCAGTGGGGTTAAACATGTTTGTGAGATCTCAACCCTCCCCCTATACCTCTAACCAATGTAGAAAAGTAAACGCATAACAATACGCACATTAAAATTCAGTTCAAAAGAAGTCCGATTCTGATGTCAGAAGATGTAAACAAGAAAATAAACAAAATGACAATAATACATAAATTTAACAACATACTACTAGCAGTTAACTGACATGCCAGCTCCAGACTTCAATTAAACTGACTGAAAGATTACACATCTCCTTATTTTCTAAGGGAGGTATGCAAACATAATTAGATAAGAAATGTTACAACTCAGTAAATACTTAGCATTCAGGCATACAGACTTGCCAATACAAACATGAATCCAGAATAAAATTTTAGAATCCATGCAGGCATACAAGTACCTAGCAGAAAAAAAAACATAAATAAATTTAAAAAATCGGTTTACATATCCCAGGTTCGTATACAGGCATACAGACCTTAACTATGCCAAAATAAATATATTAAGGTTCTAAATACACCAGATTTGAATGCAGGAATACAGACCTGACAAATACTTAGTTATATACGCAGAAAGTGAGAGTTTAACATACACCAGGTCGGTATGCTAGCATACAGACCTGACAAATACTAGTATATGCATAGAGTGAGAGCTTAACATACACCAGGTCGGTATGCTAGCATACAGACCTGACAAATACTAGTATATATGCATAGAGTGAGAGTTTAACATACACCAGGTCGGTATGCTAGCATACAGACCTGAAAAATGCTAGTATATGCATAGAGTGAGAGTTTAGCATTAACCAGGTCGGTATGCTAGCATACAGACCTGAAATGTAAGTATATATGCATAGAGTGAGAGTTTAGCATTAACCAGGTCGGTATGCTGGCATACAGACCTGACAAATTCTAGTATACACATACGGTGAGGTTTTAGCATACACCAGGGTGGTATGCAGGCATACAGACCTGACAAATACAAGTAAGAGAAAAAAGACTTAATTTAGCATTCTTTTCATTGAAACATCTGAAATAAAGATGGGTAAATGCTATGTTATGTATATAATTCAAAAATGACATAAAAGTATAACAAAAATGCAGAATGAGTATCTTTTTAATGTTTATTTACTTGAACTATTTCCTTGGTGTTAAAAAAGTTCATTCTAGCATCCTTTGAAAAAGGTTTATGATAAAATAATGAAATTTTGGTTCGCATTTACAAAGAAAGATCACAGATCTTGCCAAAAGATGACAAACAAATATTGTTAATGCTATACATAGAGTTTTTTACGCGAAATATATCAATAATCCCAAATGTTGTAGCCTTTTCACACAAAAATAAGTTAAGTGGCATATGAGAATTTCTAATTTTAGATGAGAACGTGTTAAATGAAGGTAGAAAAAAATTGTGTGAATCACATTAACTCCAAAAAGAAGTGAATACAACCGTATTGCTAGAGAAGCTTTTCCTGATGTACATGAAACACCCGCTATTCATATCCACACTTAGTCAAAATGTCACACCCGAGGAAGGAGACACAAGCAGACGACTGCTCTATTATCTACGACCGCCAACACATGTCGATACTGTGTTGAAACAGACACGTGTATGTGTTCAAGTTCGTGATGTTAGATTAATGGTTTACATAATTGACCATATTTCAAGACTATTGACTTTTAAGTTAAATCAATGTTGTACTCAGTTTGTTTATCTCTGTGACTTCGAAAGGTATTTAACTCTTAAAAAAAGATTTATTTATTTCTGGTTAAGTACAAATTCCATATGGCATTTTCTATCAACACTAGTTGCTTTATAACTGTCTTTCATACAGTTAACATGGTTACTACAATGAAAGGGTACTGATTATAGTCAAACATAATGTTTTGGAGAAATTCATATATAATTTACAACGAGGTAACGCTGGCTTAAGCTTGTAATTGAAATAGACCTTAAACAAACACTCGAACTTTGTACACACACGATAATTTGCTTAAACATAGTGGAAAAAAACCACAAAAACTTGGCAATTTCTTTCATTTGTCACTGAGTGTTCCCATACGACATTTCAATGATTGGGAAACAGTTAATTTACCTTAGAGAAAGTTATCAATATCTACTTTCCATTCATCTTTGGTTTACCTTTTTAATTTGCTATTTTCATGTTCATAAATATCGTCTGCTAACTTGAAAAATAAAGCATTATTGTAGCAGGTTTATGTATCTCAAATATCTCAATAAAATGTATATCAAATACAACACTGCTACTGGAAAAGAGGCCTCGTACCTGGTTTGTTTTTGGTGAATTGAGAAAGAATAGACCGATGTATGTCAAACGTAAACATTTGTATTTAACTAATGAGTATTCGACCTCGCTTGTATAATATAATTGATATCTAAAATTGTTTTTGAATAAAGATAAAATATTATTCAGTGTATACTGTATGCGAGGACGAACAACATGTAAAATATTCTTTATTGTTTTTGGTAAGTTTTATGATTTTATCATATCACTTAGATCAAACGGGTATGCTTGTCTACATCATTTATTACAAGATAGATTGCAAGTTTTACGAAAATGTTCATATCGTTCAACTGATTGTCTATGTCGTTTTCATGCGGTGTCTAGTGCTTTGAACTTTAATGAATTCAATATTGTGTTGATATAGAGTTTATATTTCACCATCGTCGTGTTACGTGTATATATATCTTATAAAAGTATGGCCCTGTACATCTTGATGATTACATTATGAATGTCGCAATAAAAGTCGCACAATGTTCGCGTACGCTGTCGTACCTATTTTCACTCATGAAAAAAAGATCTTCTGTTTAACTTTGGGAGTAAAATATAGTAAGTAAGGTTTGCCACTAATACATAACAGTCTCCATTTTCAAAATGTTATATAAAAACGGGATACATATTTTCATTTGAACTCTAGGAGTGACTCAGAGCATGGACCTGAAAATCATAAGCAAATGTCTAAACTTAACAACAAGATTATTTGTTTACACTATTTACCAGCTTTTTAATCAGTCTTATCATTGAACAAAATTTATGAAAGCACAAAACATTTTAAAAGTAAAATCACAAAAAAATCCAACTCCGAGGAATGTTCAAAACGGACGTTCCTCATCAAATGGCAAAATCAAATGCTAAAATGCATCAAACGAATGGATAACAACTGTATACCTTCCCATAGACAAAGAGAGGTAAAAGATACAAGATTACGTTTACGCTTTTGATTACGTCATTTGATTAGGGACTTTCCTTTTTGAATTTTCCTTGGTGTTCAGTATTCTTGTAATTTTATTTTTTTGTTTGTTAACTGGAGGAGTTATGGTGAAATTGTCAAGATACTTGTAGTTAGTAAAATGAAGTATATCAAATACAAGTTCTACACAACCGCAGTGCTAGATGCATGAGACTTATTTTATCAAGACATACCAAAAAAAGAAATTTTAAGTGTTTTTCCTTGAAAACACAACTCTTTTTGTGTATGAAGGACTTTATTTATCGTATTGAACGCATTACTTACTGATAGGGGTAAAACACACACTCAGCTTCTAATAAATCAATAATTTGTAAACTATTTAGTATTTGATTTATACATGATCATTCGTTGTTAAACATACTGATATCTGAGTGCGTATAAGTTTAATTAAAAGTATGTAGTAAATTAAGTAAGAATGACTTTTATATGACATTTAAAAGTGAATAACTATGAATAAAAAACTTTTTAAGGGTTCTACGAAATCCTAGGCCTTGCTTTGCTATTGTAAAAGTGTAATATTGACTGCAAAAAGTAAGTTGATTTAAAAGTGAATTAAACTAAATCTAGCTTTTTACGTTGTCTTGAAGATATGTCTCTATTCAAACTTTACTTTAAAAATATACAAATGTACAAATGCTAAAAACAACACGACAAGACTAAATAAAGCTAAAGATTTCTGATTTGGAACAGACACAAAAAACGGCGAGGTGGGAGATGTTTTGTAAGATCTCAAACTTTTCCTTATTCCTCTAGCCAATGTGGAATAAACAAATATACAGCATATATAAGTAAAGTAAAACGATGTTTAAAAAAAGAGACTGATTGTTGCCAATTATCAAATAACAGTTGATAAAAAAAGACAATAATCAACATAAATTAACAATTACTATTAGTATCAACAGACATGCCTCAGTTTAAATGATCGAGAGATTATTCCTTGATCATATGATAATTAATCAAAAATCCGACCGTTAGGGGAATCTAGTATCATGCCATTTCAATTATACGAAAATATAATAACCAGCATTATGCCAACGTCTGGGTTAGTGTGTTTATTTTGAATAAAAATACCATGTAAAAGAATCTTTATTAATTAAAAAAATGCAATGTTTGATGACTTGACATCATTATCGTTATTATACAACTTGTGAATCAGTGATTGCAAAGGCAATGTTTTCTTTTATCGGGAATAACAATATTTTATTGAAAAACAGAATGTGAAATACCTTAACGTTGAAGATGTATGCACGTTGGTTCATATTTAGGAATAATGTCCTTGTACCGATGATAGAACTTTGTAAAAGTGTTAACCCGTTTGTGATATTGAAATTGATTGCTTTTTGGTACCTTTTCAAACAATTCAGAATTGAATTGATTTTAAGTTTAAATACAAACAACTACTGAACAATGTTACTATTAATTGCACTTATTTCAACTAATTTTAACCGAAATATTTGAATGCAACTGAATTTATTGCAGAGGTCATGGCTTATTAAAAAATGACGCTCATCCTTAACTCTATCAGCTGTACATTACGAGTATCTGTCATTTTTCAATTCTTAATGTAATGGGTGAGCACCGATTATTAATTAACATATGCACTACCTTTCTTAAAATCTACAGAAGCGTATTAGCGCCACACATTTTAATTTTTTTTTCTTCCAATGTTTGCGTTACAAGGCAAACCTTTGTTTTATCTTATTTCTTATTTAAGATTCAAAGGAAACAGTAGTTATTAATAGAGGAGGCTGTATATATTGAAATTTATCACCATTGTAGTCATTGCAAAGTAAAATGCTTGAATAATTGTATCATATCATTGACTTCAATACTGAGCAGAATAATATAAGAAAATGTGGTATGAATGCCAATAAGAAAAACACTCCATCTAAGTCACTATTCCTAAAAGTAAATCATCATAGGCCAAAGTACGGTCTTCAACACGGAGCATTGGCTTACACTGAACAACAAACTATAAAGGCCCCCAGAAACGATATCCGTGTTACTACTATTATATATATTATAAAGACAATTGAGTAAATTGAGGTTATACGGAAGAACAAAAATCAACCCTGCTAATATAGCTATAACCCAATATAAATATACTTCCAAAGTAAGCTCTCGTTTGAGAACTGTGTAAAGTAGGTTGGCAATAAATATATAGAATGAAGATGTTTTATTAATAGAATTTTGTTCTCTCTATTCAAAATGCTACCCAAGCATCTTAAAAATACTTCATTATATTGAAATGAAAATTCAATGACTTTCTATCAAAGAATCCTATTCTGAGATTTAAAAAAATGTTTCCTTATTAAAAATTCATTTTAAAGCAGAAAGATAAATTTGTCCATTTCACTTGGAGTTTCACAATTGTGTGACATTATTTGGGATCTTTCAATTTAAATATAATAAAATCGGTTGCTATGGTGAAAAAACTTAAGAAAATCCCACGCATTTCACTATATAATTTGGTATAGAAGTATCAAAACTTCATAATTGCAGTGCTAACTATTCTGTACACATTTGCACTTTTCTGAAAAACACCAGAGAAAATTTGATAATTCAGCAAAAATCCCAATTTCAGAAAAGTTGAAAATATGCATTTTTTCACAAAATTTTTCACAAAATTTACAAATTTGGTTAACATGCAATCTTCACTAAAATGAAGCTTAAAACAAGTTCTATCAATATTACATATGAAAATTAATGAAAAATGCATGATTCTATGCTCTGAATTGTGGTGATTTAGCTGATTTTTGAAAGATTTTACCACGCTTAACAACCAAAAAATTGAGTGTCCGTTACCATGGCAACCACTCATATTTTCCCACTCAAATTTTTTTTTTGAGCAGTATTCATTTATTGCTTCTATTAGGCCAAATATAGATAAAATCTGAAACCTTCATGTATCGCACTCTGCCTGGTTCTTACAAAGAGCTGTACTTAACTGAACGACAAAAAATGACTGAATGACTTCATTTTATCTTTTGAGAGCAATTTATATTTGTCTTTCTAGAAAAAAATGTGTTCACAAGTGAATGGAGACACATAAATAATTAGTAAATTAAAGAAGTTTCAAGAGCTTAATATCCCTTGACATGATGTTACAGTCAGCATAACACAAAACTGTAAACATATATTAATGGTAATGACTCATCGGCACGACCTACAAAAAGTATGAAAACTTAATCCTATAATTACCGAGAATCAACTATAATTGTTTCTTGATTTTTATTGTTTTAACAAATCGTAAAAATATGTTTGTATTACACATGTTACAATGAATACAAGATAGTCTCTTTTGACTACATATATGTGTAGGTAAAATGATAATTGTTTCTAATGTTTGCTTTAGATTGAACCTATAAATACCTGGGAAAATACATAGAGGTGGTAATAAAACGATAAGAGTATCTTTAGATTTATGACTTAAAAACACTGTCGTCATATTCGTTTAAATCAAATTTCCAAGTAAAATGAATGAAACAAAACCAAAAAATCATTTATTGTTCAAAATATTGAAAGTAGTATTTAAACATGACTGAACATGTTGCTATCCCGAAAACCGAATGGTTGTTTCTCTTAAATTATTTAACCTAGTCATGTGGCTAACTCTCTGTATAAAATGTAAAACTAAAAAAAAAATCTTTCATTATTGCAGGAAAGGACCCAACAGGTACTACAGGTAAGTTGTTTGCATCATTGTATGTATGTTTCATACTTTTGTTTTTGTAAATATATGTAAGTGTTAGTTTTCACATTTAATGATTAATAGGAGTGTCTTTTAAATGTACAACTATCAACGCATATATTTACAATGTATATCTCAACTGTGCTATTCGAGCAGTTGACCTACGTTGACAAAATATTTATTTGTAATGTTCCATCACTCCGGCAATGCATTTTCTGTATATCTTTAATGAATATTACATTTTTACGTCATTCGCTTTGAATCATATTAAGCAGTTTTTTTTAACAAAATAATTATATCTGGAAAAGTTTAAAACTTGAATGTAAAACTAAGCATTTTCTCGCATTCTATGTGCTTCTAAGCATTTAACAAATAAATTCAAGAATTAGAGACAATACAAAGTTATTCTACATATAACAATTATATCAAATCATATCTTACCAAAGTAAAATATGAATATATTAAACGTGCTCATCAAATTGTTATGAAGGTACCGTTTTGTTTTTTTCTGTCTTCATTAGTTCATATGTTCATTTCTTTTGGTACTTACATGCTCAAAGTGTTGAAAAAAATAATAGAATATTTGATAGTTTTCAACAGTTTGAATACATTGCCACGACCAGCATCCCTTCCAAAATGTGTTGCTTGTTTGAATAAATTATGTAATTACCTGTATTGGACATCGTCTGTCAAAAAATGAATCAAATAAAATTCATACAGTGAAGGTGTTGTTGTTATATTAGATTTTTAAGTAACATTGGTTCTAATTCAGAAATTTCACTGCATCAAAATTGTTTTAGTGTAACGTGTTCTACTGAAGGAATAAAATACATTTAACAGTTAACAGTTTTTGTGCCGAAAGCACTTGAGTAAGGTTCGAATTGTTTCGTAAAATTACGCAAAACAATATATAATTTAATACAATTGGCAATAATTTTAAAATATTTACACATTACGTTAAAGTGATACCAAACCGTTAACCATATATTTCGCTCGTTTAATTATCTATACATTTTGACATAATATTTACTTTGACACTGTAACAAAAATATAACACTTTCAAAAAACTAAAAACACAGATTTTATCAGAAAAAAATGTTTGGATATATTTTAGTTTGACAAACACTAATTTTGATAACTGATTCCTTTAAAAAAAATAATGTGAGAACATTGTCCAGCGGATGAACAGAGTTATCTCCCTAAAATGTAATGTACCACCTTAGATAAGAATCAGTTTGGTCCTAAAATAAATATTGCAAATATTTAGCATAAAAAAGACTCAAGTACATGTCTACCAGCATTTTCTTGTGTATGTAATAACATTTACCATTATTTTTTTTTAGTTGGAGAAAAATATCTAATAGTTATGGGGAGTGGAGGCAGCAAAGGTAAAGTAAATTTGATATTCATATGATGAAGACATAACCGTTAAATCAGTGTAATTGAAGTCTGGAGATGACATGTCAGTTAACCGCTAATAGTCTGTTGTTATTTATGTATTATTGTCATTTGGTTTATTTTCTTTGGTTACAATCTTCTGACATCAGACTCGGACTGCTCTTGAACTGAATTTTAATGTGCATGTTGTTGTGCGTTTACTTTTCTACATTGGCTAGAGCTATAGGGGGAGGATTGAGATCTCATAAACATGTTTAACCTCGCCGCATCTTTGCACCTGTCCCAAGTCAGGAGCCTCTGACCTTTGTTAGTCTTGTATTATTCTTAATTTTAGTTTCTTGTGTACAATTTGGAGTTTAGTATGGCGTTCATTATCACTGAACTAGTATATATATTTGTTTCGGGGCCAGCTGAAGGACGCCTCCGTGTGCGAGAGTTTCTCGCTGCATTGAAGACCTGTTGGTGACCTTCTGTTGTTTTCTATTCCATGCTTGGTCGGGTTGTTGTCTCTTTTACACATTCCCCATTTCCATTCTCAATTTTATTATTCTTTTAATAACATAAATCGGTTACGTATTTATGATTTTGAACAACAAAGGGGCACCGTTAATAGCGATATTTGTAAAACTCATAAGCATTACAAGTAGGCGTAGTTTAATAAAATGAAATTCAACCTCCGGTCCCTAAATCCTCCTCCTTAAATGTATGCAAAATATTGTAGCCATATATTTCGGACTTAAGAAAAACGAATCATCCCTTTTAATCAAAACAGGGAAAAGTGTCATTTTTTGTTAGTTTGTGATTTTGTAGGGTTTCAAATTCATACGATCGCAGAAAACACCCAGTTATTCATTTGATTGTTACATCGTCGCAAGTTGGATGTACTTATTAGGGGAATGACAGCATAGTGATCAAAACATTATATATTATATATAATTATTTGACATCATTGTAATGAAAAGTTTGACTTCTTTAACTGCTTTGATCTGTTCAAATGTAATGCAATAAATTGACGTTTCTATACGAACCTTAAAGGACAACAAGATTTTATAAGACTACAAAACCAAAACCTCCGAATGATTTTGAAATTTGTTACATGTGCAATGAATATAAGAAGGGAGATGTTGAGAATATCAATCAAAGTAAACAACAAACCAACGATACAAAGTAAATAAAACGTGAAACATAAATCTTAAAATACACATTCAACAATAGATACATATCTTCCCTGAATGTGAAGATCATTTTTTGATACGTGGTAAAAACAAAAAAAAACCCATCTCAAATGGCTGATGTGCCTTTGTTCGATTTTCAAATGTTAACCAGATACAACAGATACATGATTATCTGCATCATATATTTACTTTCATTTAGAAAAAAAGGTCTGTTGCGCTCGTATCTTATCTTTATTGACTTGTTTGGATTGTTAGGTTCTTTCCCAACAGTAGGTGGTTCTCTCCGGGAACTCCGATTACCTCCGCCATAAAAAGACACCCGACAAGAAATAGCACAATAATGCTGAAAGTGGCATCTCAAACCAATGAATAAATCAATCTATGTAACACATGCCGTTAATACTGTATTGATCATAGAAATGTTTCCAAACACAATGTTCTAAAACATATGATGTTCAATGCAACAACGGCAATAGTTCTGAAGTAAAAAGAACTTGTTTAAAATTTCTTGCTTTTGATAAAGAAACTTTAAATGATAAAATTTACAGAATTTCTCATCCTGATGTTGACATAATGGTTGACGTTTTATGATAATAATTCGAGCTTAAGCTTAATGCTTTAAAATAGAAAAATAAATGAAAAAATCAGTTTGTTAAAAACTTAATTAAAAGCATTCAAAATTTGAATTCAGTATAGAAAACAATGAGTTTTCCCTATTAAGAATATGATATAACGCTCATAGGCGACGGCGTTCGTCCTACTATGATGTTCTACCTTTTTCAGACTAAAAATGTAATTGTATGACACGCATATGCGAAACAAGAGTATGACGTTTAATATGAAGCGGCTTGTATCTTAAAAGAATTTATTTATCATTTCGGGTCGATACCACAGTTAATAACCATATGTTCCACGAGAGTACTTTATCAGAAAAACTTTTATGTCAATTACAGAGAGGAAAGAAACAAAGCATTTTCGACATCCACAGAGGATAAACAACAAATAAAAAATAAAAAAAGATATATTTTACAGTTTTGAAAGAGCTGTGCAGAAAATGAAAAAAATGTGTACAAGAGAAAGCTCTCCTAGTGATAAAATAGTTTGGTTAAACATTGCCAGTTTGAAATTTTTGTATCTATTGTATATCAGTTCAACAATTATACCCATATTTCATTAAACTGTACATCATCTTAGTTATAATGAATCATCATAAGCTAGGGTTAAGGTTTCAAAAACAGTAGAAGAAAAGATATTAGTGAGATGAATGAAAATATAAAGTTATCTGATAAAACATCAAGGTTTTTTTTACGAAATAAAAGCAAATCAAAGGGAGTTTCAACTTCGCCTTTAAAGGCATAGCAATAGTAACAAAGTAGGATGAAAAATTTCCTCACACCATTTTTTCCTTTTTTCTATATGGCTAAAGGAACAGAATAAAATTGAAATAAATAAACTCAAGAAAGAAGTGCGGTAAGATAGAAAGTCAGCGCAAATAATCAGAATGACTTTTTCAAATCCTATATTAAAGATAAAGCACAACATATGCCTTCCTCATGCTTATAAAATATATATGTTTTTACATTAACAGGATCAAAAGCATCATACAATATTTCGGTTAAGACTGGAGACCAAAAAGGAGCTGGGGAACATGTACATGTCTTTATAATACTTCACGGAAAAGGTATCCAGACTAACGAGTTTAGACTTGATAACTTTTTTAAACATGATTTTGAAAGAGGTAAGGTTGATAACTTTTCCGTTTCCGAGATTAACATGTCTGATGTCCACACAGTTGAGCTGCGTCGAGACAATTGCTGTTTTTTTAGTCACTGGTATTTAGACTGGATAGAGATCACAAATAAGAAAAGTAACATCACATACATATTCCCAGCAATGCAATGGATCAAAGCAAAGTGTCATTACTTTATAAAGCACCACACTTGTTTACCACAAGACGATTCATTCTTAGAAACAAGAAAATTGGAGCTCCAGACTATAAAGACAGAATATCAACTAGAGGTAAAGATACCTGGACTACCTGCTCAAGTAAGGTTTTAATTTAACAAATTTTGCGTCATTTGCTTTTTGTTTGTTGTTTTATTGACTGATATTTTGTCATGAATGCACCACCGTCACTCGGTTAACAGAGAGATTGGTCGAGTTATCTTTCTAAGTATGCGGCTATATGGGTGGTTGATCTGTTAATCTGGTCGGTTATACGTTTGTTAAGAGTAAAACGCACAATTTAATGTAAAGCTCTGTTAAATATTCAGATTTTTGGTCAATTATAAGAACCAAATAAAAAAAGAAGAATGTCTGCCAAAGTTATTATAGAACATTTTCCAACTGTTTAGAAAATTCATAATCTGCTCAGTTTTCATTAAAACTAAAAGGCGTCGCGCAAGTATGCGGTATTTATGCTTATACGCATAGCAATTTTGTGGACAAATTTTATACGAAAAAAACTTTTTTAGATACCATTCAAAGGAGACATAATAGTACTTTGGTTTAAAAAAAGAAATTGACATTAGGAAATATTTTATAATTGTAATATAACGTGAGAAATACCATATTTTAGTAAATATTATGGGAATAAAGTATGTTAATGGTCTGGACAATGTAAATTGTGTTAGTTATTCAGCCACGACATTAGTTTTGCTACTTTTATATTTATGATTTATATACTGGTTACTTATGTAGATGACATATTAGTGCCATTCATGACAATGAAACATAATCCTCATGATATATGCGACTTTTCTTGAAAGAAATTAATGATAATTTTATATTACACTTTTTGAAACCATTTTTATCAATTTCCAATTTCCATTGTCTAAATTTATTTTTCATTGATCAGGTGTTGTTTCTGTATAGTTAAGCCACTCGTCTTGAGCCTATCTATTTGTTCCCATAACACCCTGTTCAGCAATCAAATAATACTTTTATTGCCATTCATAACTTTCAACAGATCAATTAACAGACCGGATTTTAAGTTTATACATCCGATACAGCGACAGATTTTTTCGCAAAATAATATTAATATGGTTAACAAACACAATACCTGTCCTTTTTGCATGAACTTTCTTTTTATAATAGAAACGTTAAAAAATGCCATTAAATCACAGGACTAATGTACTAATTTTTGAATAGAATAAGTGTATGCACAGAATATTTATTGCCTTTGATGGACGGAAATTTCACAAGCACTCTTACGACCTAAACAAAAATACTGGTTTCTTCGAATTTTGATAGTTGTTATGTTATCATGCGGATTGAAGATGTTATTCATAGTAAACAGTTATTGCGCAGTCTTCCCTTCTTACTACTGTAGTGAATTTGTGAGATAAACTCTATAGAACTATAAAATGTATAATTCTCTAAAGGTCAAGGCAGTAATTCTGCTATTATTCAAGATCGAAATGTTTTCTTTTTTATTTACCCGTTATTCTGTTGTATTGATAATTTGGGTACTTGAAACCTTATGTGTCATGTGTGAACTTGAACTTGAGAAACAATTTTTCTTGTTGATCGATATACCATACTTTGCAAGTATACACATTCTGGGGTCTTTCTTTTTTATTAATTACGTTCAGGTAAAGGGTTTTTAAGCCTGTCACTTTGTGTAGTATTCATGTTTGTTTTGCTAGTATGATGCAATACACGTTAGGATTGAAGAAATTGTGTGCACTACTTATATAATAATAAGAAAATTTCGTTATAGTATGTGTCATATGCTTACTGACTTCTCAACTCTAAAAGTGAGACCGTTGTCTATGTGTATCAGTACCAAGTATATATATATATTTTCAATGGTGTGTGTATCTGTAAACCAAATCTTCCATAGAAAAGCTACGCTTAAATAGTTCTAAAATTGATCATCATCAAGCATTAATTCATGATTGTTTAACAAAGACAAATCTGGAAATGTCGATCGAGCAATCACCAGTAAACTAGTCGTGATCTGAATCGATCATGGTGATCTGTATAGCTCTTAAAAAACGAACCATATTGTATAATTACTATTAGTCTTTCAGTCAGGTTACTGAATTAACTGCCGATAATTAGTCTAACATTTACATGAAATACTGAACATGACTGACTATTCTATTGTGCAAATTTGTAAGATGACGTTTAGATAAAAATGTCCGTTAAATAGATATAAGATGTGGTAAAAGTGTCAATGAGACAACTCTTCATCCAAGTCACAAATTGTAAAACTAAACTAGTATAGGTCAAAGTTTGAACTTTAACATGGAACATTGGCTCACACCGAACAGCAAGATATATATATATATATAACGACACCCCAAATGACTAGTGTAAAACCATTCAAACAGGAAAACCAACGGTCTAATCTATATAAAAGAAAAACCAAAAACACTTATGAACCACATCAATAAATGTAAACCACCGAACATCAGGACAGGTGCAAACAAGATTACAATTTGTTTACTAGAGGTATTAACCAAAGTTAATATTCAATATTGTTTTTTATTTTTGGCTTCAATTTTATAATGCGACATTTATAGCAGATGCAGTCCTTCAAAAAACTTGCATTTTGGAATCTTTGTAATCTGAATCTTCATAAAACTAAGTATATAAAGTGACATGTTAACTTTTTCAGGTTAAAAATTTACCAGAAGATGAGAAATTTTCAAACCATTATAAAGTAAGTGTTACTTTTCATGTGTTTAAAGTCGACGTTAGCATACTGATGTCGACATTTTAACGCTTTACTATGATATGTCCAGTCGATATTGATGTTTAAGATTACACATATTTGTTTAAAGTGGATTGGAAAAACGAGTAATGCAACTTATATAAATCCCTTTCCACTTTTGTGGTGTGAATGCTGCCTTGTAACGGCATTAGTCTGCTCTTTTTTAAAATAAACTAGGGTGTCGTGTACGTGCAAGAAATATTGTTCTCTCTAAACACGGGTAAGCCATAATTGATCGCCTCTATCAGACGGACTATCATTGTTTCTCTCAAGACCATACTCGCAAATAGTGTCAAGGGAGAGTCGAAAATTCAATCCCTGAACAGAATGGTCAATGTTTGTATGCCCAGAAAGAGTGATACGTCATTTATTTGTTTTTTTCTCTGCAATTACATTGTAACAGAAATATAAACATTGTATAACAAAACACATGTTCCTTTATGGTTATCATCGTAACTTTGGTAATTTTTTAATAAGAAATGGAATGTCATTTGACTCTATATACATGTACCATCTGGAATGAGAAGGGAAATCAAAAACTTCTTTAAACCACACTACATCATCATATGACCATATCAGTGTTAAATTACCTCTATAATTTTAACTATAACTTTAAATCAGACGGAACTCCAGGCTCAAAGATGTGGCAGACAATCTTTTGAATAGAACATTATTTAAGAAACATCATGTAAGGTACTTTTGTAAAGCGGAATTAAGTATTTATATTTCTAGAGATAGAACTAAACCTTCGATTTTTGAAATAAGTTAGATAATGAGAAGATAGGATATTAATTTAATTCAGATAGATATCGAGCAATCTAACGTTTTAACTTGTAAGAAAGCGTTAAAGTAGAATAATTGAGTTTTAAAACGAATGACATACGCACAGAAATATTTGTTGCCAAAAAAATGATACATGGATTTTCTTCTAAAATACAGTTGAAATTTGCGTTAGAAAGCATACTATTAAAAGGAGAAAGTTTCAAGCTGCTAATGACTGGCGGAACCGAATGGGAGAATGTTGACGACATCAAGACTGTATATACTAAAGCTTTTGGAGTTCCACAGGTAAAACAACTATCAGAATATAGCGTCTTCCAAAACGTGACTTTATGGAAATTTACCAAAAATCTATACACAATACAAAGTTTCTATCAAACATCACTAACAACATGTGTTGTACTTGTCTCAGAAATACATTCGTTTAATTTGCTGAAAAAAGATAGATTTTTGCTTGCTTAGCTTATATAAGCAAATACGGCATTGATCAAAACGCATTCATCTGGAGTACAAGATTTTAATCGTGGTATTTATAAAGCGTTAACGAGAAGATATGCTTTAAGAAAAAAAACATAACAGCAATAATTTTTTATGCAACAGGTAAAAACCAACATTTTCCTAATTTTATTTTTAACAGAGGTTTGTTGTTCTGTTTAATTGACAAAATTGAGTGAGAAACACAATCAGACAGAATATGTTATTGTGACAATATTCCATATCCAGCAGCCAGCACTGTGGAAATTAACTAATTAACGTATCATAGAAACATATATATTTTGTACATGTAACACTGTTGACAAAAAAAAAAATCAAATATGCATAATGCATAATCTTCTTATTTGTTTATACAAATGAATAAAAGAAAGATATCAACCAATATTTGTTGTTGTGGTTGTGGATAGCAGATTTAAAATAAGACGCCAACACAAAGTTTTAGACTATTAATCTAGTAATTTTTATCACTTTTGTAAACAGAGTTCAAAATACTTCAATGACGATACTCATTTTGGAAGACAAAGATTAACCGGCTTAAATTCGTTATTGATAGAACGTTGTACTGCAATTCCCCAAAAGTAAGTGGATTTATAAGTTATGGACGTACCATATCTTCTGGTTTGCTGAAAGTGTTTTGTCTATCAGCTCATAAACATTATTTTGTCATACGGCCCTGTCGTCATCAGCTTTTTGTTTATGATTTACATCATACAAATGGAATTTAGAATTAAAATAAAGAGAATGACTGTGATTTGTTTTCTGTATATTCAAAATCACATAAAAACGTGGGACAATATTAAAGGATATTCACAGTCAATACTAAAGTTTAATGTACTTTTCAATTGCATACCATATTGTGCTTTCAATATGTTTGTTTTAGTAATAGTTAAACGTGCTAATGTGTGAAAAAGACTTCACAAAATTATTTTAACGAACTGAGTTTCAAAATATGAGTTGATGAATTCAAATTGTCGGTTTGATTGAAAAACTTATTGCTAAGTGCAGTGAACATCCATAATATAAAAGTCTTAAGCTAAAGTGAATAGATTGTGTTTTGTCTTTTTTTTAATTGTTGTATTTTATATTATTTTCATCGTAGCTTCGGAGTAACTGAAGATATGATCAAGCCATTCCTAGAAGGCAAGACAATGTCACAAGCAATGGACGGAAAGAAATTGTTTATTGTAGACCTAGCGATATTAGAAGACTGTCCAACTAAGCGTGATGACCTTGTAGTAAGTAAATTAAATACATTTTACATAATTGAACGCGTATTATGTCTACTCAAGACCATAAGATTGTGTTTATACCCGACGATATCGGGATAATGGTATTCAGTTAAATCTTAACAGAAAGTTGTAATAATTTCTGAAAACTGGTTCGTTTGAATAATTAATTGCTTGCAAATGTGACATTCCTTTCTGCTATGTTTCCAGTGCGTTTATTGTCTACCTTTTACAGGTTCATAATTGCAAATTAGCATAAAGTAATTTAATGTTATTATAAATCTTTACAAACTTGATTAATTTAATAGATCTGAGTATTTTTCATTGGGTTATTTAAGACATTGATGTTTTTTTTCATTTTTTTTATAAAACGTTTAAAATTATTATATACAAATTAGAAAAATATCTGTCTTTTGCTATTACCATTAAACATAGATTTTCCTAACATCTTCATACCCTAGTATGGAATTATTTATTACCATTTACACGTGTATTGTTTATTTCGTTGTTAGTTTGGATATACACCATAACACCACAATACACACTATATATATTTTCATATTTGAGCATCATTAAAGGGTCTTTTGTAGGCGAACGCATGTCACACAGTATTGCTAGTTAAGGACACGTGCAGTCACTCCAAGCTGTGTAACACTGCAGTGTAAGTAACATAAAACCTCAAACAAAAAGAATGAAAAACTGAATTAATGTTTTTAATGCTTGCAGATGACTTGTCCCTTAGCCCTGTTTTACTTCAACAATTCTAAACGTCTAATGCCAATAGCCATACAGCTTTTTCAACAGAAAGGACCAAATAATCCGGTAAGTGGTTAACAAGAGCAGGTGTCTTAATGCTCATATAAAATGTAATAATAAATATAGATATTGTACATAAGGAATGATCAGTCATTCAAAATTGAAGGATAAGAATGTCTTTATTTTTCAAAACAGTATGAACGATTTTCTACTAAAATTGACATACAACTAATGACTAACTTCATCTAAGATCTACTGTGATTGAAGGATTTGGAACCTTAGTTTTTATTTTCAGAATTATTTTACAACTGTATTGTACCTATTAGTAACACATATATATGTGCTGTACTTATAGCTTTTATATCGAAGGAGTATTTGTGCCCGCTTGATATTAACTTTATCAATCAGTATCCAATTCTCAAGAGTTGTCGAATTCATTTCTCTAAAATAAACCTTCTCCGTGTAAAATTGAAAATCGTGAAAAGAAAAAACCCACAATACTTTTCAACTTTCAAATATTATTCTTACAATCTATACTATTTTATCGGACTATTTGAACAGGTGTTTTTACCGTCAGACCCAGTGTACACTTGGATGTTGGCTAAAATGTGGTACAGCCTGGCTGATTCTACATATAACCAAGCTCTAACTCATCTAAGTATGAATAGAAAAACATTAAAAAAACACACATAAATTTCTACAATTTATTGAACTAGCTACGTCATACTATGAAAATAATTCAATTTCTTGGGTAGAAGCACAAACATGTTCTAAATATGTTTTTCTCTTAATTGTTTTTTTTTTTTATAAAATCCCTTTTGTAAACAGAAATCTGGAGTTAGATGTATTCTAATTAGAAGTTGTTTAAAAACAATTATTAATACAGATTTACATATATATAGAGTTTGACCCGGTTTTTTAATTAAGGTTTGTGTTGCTTAAACTCTCTATTTAGTGTTATGAGTTTTTCTGTCGTTTTTAGTTGCAATTGCGATTTCAGATTTGAATGGCCCGTTGATTTTTTCCAACTCTATGTAACATTTCTCATCTGCACAAGTATGTTAGTAATTGAAAAGATTGTGGGAATACCTTTTAGTAATACCGTTTGTCTTTGCGTTAAAATGTAAATGAACTAAAACCACGTTGACTTTTATTTCATAGTTATAAATAAACTCATCATAGATACCAGGACTAAATTTTGTATATACGCCAGACTACGTCTACAAAAGACCCATCAGTCACGCTCGAATCCAAAAAAGTTAAAAAGGCAAAATAAAGTACGAAGTTGAAGAGCATTGAGGACCAAAATTTCCAAATGTTTTGCCAAATACAGCTAAGGTAATCTATGCTTGAGGTAGAAAAATTTAGCGTATGTTAAATTTAATTAACAAATGATTCTTTTTACTTTATATTCGTGTGAAATTTCTTAATCATTATAGTTGCTATTTACAAATAAATATTTCGATTTAATTTTGTAGATAACACACATTTGATGATGGAAGGAATAAGTGTTGTAACAAAGAGAAACCTTGCGCTACAACATCCAATTATGAAATTACTGAATCCACATTTCTTGTATCTTATGGCTATCAATAGGTACACTTTAATAAATAGACTGACCATAAAAAATTCTCGGAAATTAGTAACTGTGTTCAAGAGTCCTTATAAAAAGCTTAAGTCTGATTTGAACACGGTTTTAGAACATTTGGCTTTAAAATTTGACTATATAGTGTGTTTTCCAACTATTTGTTTCTGGTGTTTGCTGTCTAGATGAAAAAAGCAAGCGAAAAGTATAAAACAATCATTATACTTTTGATATACAACAAATCAATGTCCGGTGAAACGTTTTGATATTTATAATCCAAGGTTTAATTAAACGTTATCTTTATAAAAAATTTCATGTACCAAGTCAAGAATATGACAATTCTTTTTCATTCGTTTGGAGTTTTCACCTTTGATTTCACCTTTTTAGAAGGGGTTTTCCGTTTTAAATTTTTTCTCGGAAGCTATTTTTTTCGAATTTTGATTTAATCTTGAATTGTTATATGGATGTTTTAGGATATCTTAAAGTGTGCCTATTTCCTGGTTGCGTTATTGTGTGGACATGAAATAATATATTTAATCTGTAAGTATAAGACAGTTATAAATATTCCTTAGCAAGAGATTTAATTTGCAATTCACTTTGTTTCAGTCTTGCGCTTGTACAACTGATAGAACCTGGAGGTGTCATAGACAATAATACAAATGCAGGAATCAAAGGCCATTTTCATATAATGAGGAAGAGGTGAGATTATTAGATATTAAGATTTTTTTAAAAGTTGTTGTTTTAACTGTTGCAGGTTTTGCATTATCTTTTAGTCAGCGTGAGTACACTTAGATCAGAGCTCAATGTATTTTTCTTAATGTCAGTTGTTTATTGTATTTTGTTCGTGCCAAATTGATGAGCTAGATTATTTGTAACATAAATCTGCATATCATTTTTATGTTCTGCAGATAAGTCACTGTCACCAGTAAGGGCAACGTTGAGAGCTTACATTAATTGGTTTTTACTTGCCCCATTTATTTGTACCTATGCCAAGTCAGGAGCATTTTGTACAGTTGTTGTTGGTGGTTGCTGTCCGTTCAATTTTATTTTTATTAATTGATTTGTCATTAATCAGGAGGTTAATTGTTTGAATCAGATTTTTCATGTTGGATCGAACAATGGCAGACAAATGGTACCAATTGTTCCAAATTATTCTTTTTGTCTAATTGTTGAAGACTTATAGCTGCCGAAAAACGCTTCATTTGGAATTTATGGCTAGAAACCTTTTCCATATTCCCTTATGTTTTTTAAGATCATGAAATTTATCTCTAGCTCCATCTACATTTTTTACAAATATCAACAAATGTCAAGCTAGATTTATAAATTTAGATTTTTTATTGTCTTATTGGCAAAACATATTACTACTATTTCTGATATATTTTTGAAACCCAAAGATATATCTAAATATTTTAGTATGTCATCATGGAAATTAGATTTACATGGAACCCTTCCTGAGGATTTGAGGAGCCGAGGGGTATGTTGATGATTTTTTTCTATTGACTTTTTTTCAGCTAACATTTCAAATTATGATTTATTGACTAACAACACAATACAATCGTTGGAATTTGTTTTAGATCAACGTTAATTTCGACGCTTGAAGCCTATGTTCAGATAGCAAATTAATTAATATGGAGAACAATGGAATACTTGTCGCAAATATAAAACAGAAGACATTTTTCATTTAATCAGCATACGTAGGTGTTGTACGTTGTCTTTTTGGCATAAATTATATATCTCAATATTAGGCTCATCTGCCCAAAAGACAGTGACCATTTCCCATACTTTGATGTTCGTCTTCCGTCGTCCGTCGTCGTCGTATGGACAAACCTTAAAATGTCCTTTAAAATTGGTACTAATTGTGGAATTACCATATGAATAGTATGGAATAGTGACAGATTTCATGTTTCACATGACATATTATAATTTAGCAAATAATGAATGAAGCTTATTTTATGCTTCAATATAAAACCATGCAATTCATTCATAGTATATTTTACAGGTATTTGACCAGTCTATACTGAACGGAGCCTATCATATGAGAGATGATGCTCTGTTGTTGTATGACGCCATCAAAACCTATGTAGAGAAATATGTTATGCTTTACTATTGTAAGTTCATTTAATTATTTTCTTAACAAGTATTTACATCCCAAGTGGAGAGTCTCATCAGTAGATGTGTCTTTTAATGTAATTGTCCATGTCTGGTGTTTTGTTGATTACAGCTGAATACACTGATGATCTGTCTCTTGAAAAAATAAAATAAAGTAAGTTTGACCCAATTAATTAGCTGTTATGTTACGTAACATTTATCAGCTATAGATTCCCTGTCTGCATCAAGTGTGATACGAATTATCTTCTCTCATGAATTTTGATTTTTGTCTGTTTTGATGATTTTCACACGACACCAAGGTAAACTTTATCTTCCCTTCCAATAATACGTTCAGAGGTCTTTATTTGTGTGGTGAGGTCGACATGTAAGTATACTTTAAAGCAATGTCACAACAGAAAATTGAGAAAATTAGCATAATATTTTTTTTCTTGATCTTTGAACATTGTAGAACTAATCACAAACGTGTAATTTGAATTATGTAAACTGCAGACTATTGATCATTGTCTGAAAGATTTGTAAAACTCCAAAAGCTCAACCATTTGTTGTTAACATGTCAATCATTCTTTAAAGATCGGCTTTCGAATATTCAACTTTAAATATATAGGGAAATAAAAACCAACCTATACTAAAAACGATGTAAAAAAACTTATATTAAAAAAAATAATTATATGAGGTTGAATGATGTATCCATTGGTTTCATTTTTTTTGGGCATCAAATGGTAGATTTGTTTCAAGTTTATAACGTTCCAAAGCTTTACATACATGTACTCTCTCATTAAACAATACAAAATCCTCCGACGTTATTTAATACATTTTCTGAACAGCCACAGAAAGTTCATTGACTGCAGATTATGAACTACAGAGTTGGGGAGAAGAACTTATTAAGTCAAGAGATGATGGTGGAGTTGGAATTCTGGTTTGTAAATAACAAATAGATAATATGAATATTTAACATAATATTCTATTAATTCATTAATCAAGTTTCCACGTTTATAATACTTCTATTTCAGACAATGAAAAGCAAAATATGTTGTTAGTAGTGATAATATATTCTACTTTTTGAATCATGACAAACAACACCAAGACGGACTTGTTGCGTATATAGGATTCTTGAAGAATTGAGTATTTTAAGTGAACGGACAAAAACGATAATTTTGAGCTGTATGTAATCCAAAATTCTACAAATCCACTGTAGCTTATACACATACGCACATTTTCATTATAGTAAAAAATAGATTAGATTTCCTGTTTTTTTTAATAGCTGTATTCGAATTGAAAATTCTTACATACCGTGGATATATAGAGTAATATTTAGTTTCGTTTTTTGATACTGACTATATCATGTGGGATATCTAGACGAGCCCGTAAGGGCGAGTTGAGATATTCCATATGATATAGTCAGTATCAAAAACGAAACTACCTATTATTCTGTTTATCGGTAATTATGACGTCACACAATGTATTGCCTAATATTTTCAGTGATACAGCCAGTACGTTCATATAAGGCAGTAAGATCAAAAGGAAAATATACGAATTACCGATAATAAGTTATCTGCGGATGGTAAACATACTGGCTAACGAATGAGGTCATGTCTAATTTCAAAAGTTATTTTTCCCTTTTCTACTTTTTCGCATTGCTCATTTAATTTTTTTCATGTATTAAATATTTACATAATGTCACTTCAGGTTCAATCAATCGCATGATATGTATATCATTGTTATGTTTTAGGGAGTCCCAGGTAATGGTAAATTTCAGACAACCAAACACCTTGTTTTAACATTGACAGCCATCATTTACACGTGTAGTGTTGGTCACGCTGCAGCAAATTTTCAACAATATGATGAATATGCGGCTCCGTTTAATTACCCATACTTTCTGTCTGGAGTTCCCCCTAAAGACAAAGTATGTACTTTTTATACTAACTGAGGTAGTAAAGTCTAGTTAAATTCTTTAAGAAATAATAAGTAAATAAATGTGTGTTCTTTATAATTTTGTAAATTTAAAATTATCTGTTTCATTTTACAATATTGTATTACTGTATTAAAAAAATGTGAACCTGAATCATAAGTAACATATCATTATCTGTGAGCAAGCATTCTGTGAAAGGATATCCCTATAAATAATGTTTAATTGAAGATAAGTTTTGTTGTAAGTCACATCTAAAGTATTAATCGAAACCACTTTTAAATTGTTAATTTGTCTATGGTTAAATGCAATTATGTAAATATCAATGATTTGAAATTTACATTTAAAGAGACATATTCACATTTAGAATGTACACTTAATTTTTGATACTTTGGATTAGATGAACAACACGACGGATTCCGCATGTACAACTGAAACTGTTTATCCATTTGTTTAAAGGAACTCAAAGCGTTAAGTTTTGAGTTTTTATTTCACGATATTTTTGGATTTTTTGTTAGATTTTCATGTTTTAGTCATGTCGTTATAAAAAGTAGGAAGATCAACTATGATTGCTAATGAGACACCTATCATCCAAATTTAAAATCAAATGAAGTGAATGGAAGCAATTATAGGCAACCGCATTACCTTCAAATGTGAAACCAAATTATAGCGTTGAGTCGGCAAAAAAAGAGGACATGCAATCAATTTAGCAATCTCATGAATAACAAAACCATTAACGAAAATAACATGAAAGACATGTCCCAACGCCAATCAATGTAATACTGGCTGTGATTTGAGACAGGCAGATAACAAATGTTGACAGTTTTTCCATGACACAAAAGTGTTCGAATGCGTACTTGATCTCCATTTCCATTTTGTTTCGTCTTGTATTTTAAAATGTTTTTGCAACTTTACAATCGCATTCCCAAAATGAATATTTCCTCGCCTCATGTTTTTTTTTTTGCAGAGTCCAGTCAATATAGAAACCATATTGAAGACTATCCCAAACAGAAAAATACTTCTAACGATTATGTCGATTACAAAAGTTCTGAGTGAGAAAGCAACAGAAAGTCTTGGTGATTTTGAGAAACAGTTTATTGTGGATCCACGAGCAATAGAAGTGGTTGAAGAGTTAGTGTTATCATTAATTTACTTTTTTCCCCATCAAGAACCAAACGGAAAATTAATTACGTCAAGTCAATGAAAGGGTTATTCATACGAAGTTTTGTTTTTTCCGGTTCTAATTGCTTAAAGACCAAACAGCCTATTGTTTATGCGCATCAGCTAACGCAACTTGGTAGTGACATAAAAGCTCTATGACGTTGTTTCTAGCAATGACAAAACGTCAAATTATAACGTCCAATTTCGCGTTTTTCACGGATTCTAACATGGTGTACGCTACGTAGGTACGCTACGTCTCCCAAGAAAAGAGGAACTATTATGCGTCGCGCTACTTTAATATCCTGTGGAGATTTAACACAAATGGACACATAAGATACTACACTATATTTAACCTTCGTTCTAATAAAAATAATAAAATATAAATTTTGATCTCGACTTTTTGCATTCTGCATTAACTTTTTTTTTATACTTTCATGCACATGCGTAGATTTTGTCTTATATTTGCGTCGATCTGCATTTCATTTTTTTTCTTCTTCACTTGCGTAGATTTTGTCTTTCGTTTGCGCCGATTGTGTACAGGTAAGGTGAAAGGGTTTTTTTTGCCCGATTTATGGGCATTATGTTTTCTGGTCTGTGCGTCCGTTCGTTCGTCCGTCCGTCTGTCCCGCTTCAGGTTAAAGTTATTGGTTACAGTTTTTGGTCAAGGTAGTTTTTGACGAAGTTGAAGTCCTATCAACTTAAAACTTAGTAAACATGTTCCTTATGCAATGATCCTTCTAATTTTAGTGTCAATTTTTCAAAAATTAAAAAAAATGAGTATTCACAAGGTTAGGCCCATAATCAAATATTCCTAAAAGTTTTGACATACTGGCAACATGTGCATGTAACTGATGTCTGGATGATTCTCGTAAAATAATATCCGATCTTGCAATGAAGTTAAAATTTATCTATACTGCTTATTTGACAAAATCTTATAGTAAAAATAAAATAAAATGATAACAAAGGGTCATTTTTGTTTGTCATTTGTTTCATTTCAAATTGTCTCAAGGAGAAATGATAAACAAATTGTCTAATCTCACTGAAGCTTACAGCTAATTTTCGAATGTATGTAGATCAACACTTTGGTTTGCCTGCTTGCTTTGTTTGTATATTTTGTATAATTATATTTTGATAACGTCCAATTCAATTAAATAGCATGTATACAGGTTTACATACCTATATATAAAGATGTCAATCTCAATAACAGAGCTTGAGTAAACATTAATTAAGGAAGCCAACCAAAGTTTCACCCTACATGCACTAGGAATTTAGCTGTAAGGCAAAAAGTATTAATAAAACTAATACTCAGCGAATGTGAATGTGAATGTGAATTAAAATCAAAATTTTCGGTGTTTAAAACTAAATTGTTGTAAGTTTAACTTATGACAAAAACAATTGCTCCAAGAATAATATCTTAAATAAAATCGCTCCCTTTCATTTACCTACAACTGTGACCGGAAAGATTGAAAACAAATTTCGATTTTCAATGCCGGCAACATATATATATATCTGGTATAGTCAAATACTCTGTAAGTTAACCAGTGCCATCTTTCATTTCTTTTTTTATTTTCAATCATTTTGCTTATGTGGGACAGAGGACAAAGACATACTTTCCTAACAAAAGCGGCGTGAAAGGTTATTTTAAACAATTTTCCATTCCGACGGATGGTGTTTCTGAAGGTTAATATTGTGCGGCAACATCGTAAGATCTGATACTGACACATGCATTTAATCTCTTGTATTACCGGATAATAAAGTAGGTGAACATAGTTGTCATTCTTGGAAATTTAAATGTGGGTTTCAAACGTCCAATTAATTGCGATTTTTTTTTCAAATAGTGAGCCAGCAAGGAAAGTTTGTACTATGACGTCAGATGCAATGTTCTGAAGAAAGACAACTCTTTTCTTCAAAATGAACGAGAAAAAAACATGAAAATTACTTATAACTTTTTTGAAAGGTCGGTGACATACGCTTTTTATTGCTTTATTTTGAAGAGTACACATGGCACTTTCCTTCTTGAAATTATTATGAAGAAATCACTGGTAGATATTTTTTAATACTGGAAACGTTTTTCATTTTTACGTTTTATTTTTGGCGGGAATGAAATAAATCATATTTTTAAAGATCAAAACAATACGAGTCTAAAACTCTTGAACCTGTATTTGATAGATACAAATCTACTGTTTAACGTGAAACAAGAATTATGCTTGTAGGTTTGATATAAAGTATTTTTGGAGAGTTTATATAACAAGCACATATTATGTTAATATTCGGGAAAACACGAAACTGAGGTTGCTATAGCGACAAAACTAAGTCGGTGACCCCCGATTTTTTTCATCATATTTTGTTCCTCAAATCATGAAATACCTTCACACAAAATTTTAAGGAAAAATCACTGGTAGAAATGAATAGGCTGTTTGGTCTTTAATATGCCTAATGATGATAGTAAATACCGTTTTAACTAATTTCCTACGCAACGTTTATCTTCATATAATATCCAACAAGATATGATCTGCACATCCGTTCTAGTACAATTTAATGCTTGCAAATAACTTACATTTACACAAAGATAAATTACGATGTAGATAGTGACAGACTGTCAAAACATTCAATTTAGCGTCTACGCGACCGATGACAGGAGAGGAGCATTGACACAGTCACTTTGTTGTCTTGGGGAGTGAAACCAACATTTCATGATATCTTACAGTAGATTATTAAATTCAGCCAGGGCTTATCGTTCCATACTGAACATTACTAATGTTCTACTTGTTTAGCTTTGTAACTATATTGATGTGAGCGTCATCGATGAGTATATGCAGACCAAACCGGCATCTGGCGTATTAAACTATACGACTTGTACCTTTGATAGTGCAAAAAAAGACCCGTTTTTCATTTTCTAATGTGTTTATGTCTTTATGTCATTATTCTATTGTGCTTTTTAAGGTTTAAAATGATAATTATTTCAGCATTTTAAATATGGCAAATTATTCGTTGTAGATTTCGACAGACCTTACGAGAAATTGGCACAACAATTGATTTACGAAACAAAAAAAGGGACTATCCGTATGACTGGCTTCTTCCAAAATCAATACCGAATGCTATTAGCATTTAGTACTGTTCACTATTTGTAGACGTTGCTGTTTCGTCTTAAAACAGGTTCTAGCAAAGTTAAATGCTTTAATATGTTGCTAATCTTGAAACTTCTTTAAGGTTTTTTTGTTTTAATGAAATTTTATAATATTTTAACTGATTATATATTTTTTGGTAACATGCATTTGAATTCCTGGAGTCAGATATGGGGATCTACGGGATCAATTGAATGATTTCTTTATTCTTTCATATGATATTTATATTTTTGTCAACAATTTGTATATGTATTGTAAGCTTAATAAATCCGCTGAAGGTCAGGTTAATTATAATGACAATTTAAGTGCTTATCCATGTTAAACTGAGGAAAGAGCATGAAATGAAAGAAGAATCGCTTGCATAAACGTTACAATAAATCAAGATAAATATCTTAAAAAAATCTTTTAATTTAAATTCTTCAAGAACAGCAGTTTCATTCGGGTAAAAGGTAAATTTCAAAACATACCGCGAACTCCGAGGAAAATTCTAAACGGAAAGTCAATATTAAATGAAAATCACAAGCTCAAAACACATCAAACGAATGAATAACAACTGCGAAATGCCTTACCTATTTAATGTGCCTTCTTTATATAGAAAATGGTGGGTTACATCTTGTTTTATCACTAGCCAAACTATCCCTACATTGCATGCCTTACCCTCCATTTAAACCGTTACTAAATTGCCAGCTCCACCACTTAATAAAACTGATTGAACGATTAGATATATATGTTTTTATCATTTGAAAATCAAGCACAATCCCTCTCGTAAGGGATTGAGTACCGTATCATCATAAATTGAATGAAAAGAACATATCCCATATCATGACGACAACCGGTTTTTTCCTATGCAAAGAGCCTTTAAAAAGTTACTGGTTCAAGTAATACCCCTAACTATTTCAAAGGCTTATTTGGTAGCGGTTACCGGCAATTTCCGGGTTGTCATCTGCGCTCAACACTATTTTGTTTATTCTTTGTTTTTGATTTGTAGCATATATTTAAGACAAAGTATAATTAACTAATGATGAGGGTAATGATTAACGTTAATGATAATATTAGGACATACATATATCACTGTGATCAAGTTGACCGTAACTATTATATTCTATAGATAAACTCATCATATATACCAGGATCATATTTTATATTTAGGCCAGACGCGCGTTTCGTCTAAAAAAAGACTCATCAGTGACGCTCGAATCAAAAAAAGTTTGAAAGGGCAAATAGAGTACAAGTTTAAAGATCATTGAGGATTTTAAACAACGATTCAAACTTAAAGCTCAAAGATTCTGCAAAATAGTTGTTATGACTTATTAGACTAGATTCACAAGTCACAGATCTCTTAAAAAGAAGAGGTAAAACGGTTTGTTATTTTTTCTTTATGTTTTCAAAGAAAAGAGTATCAAATTTATATAACAAGTCTAGAGAGAATTATTTCCCGCCAAAATTTCCAACTGTGTTGTGTCCTAAATTATTTTAGTTATTCGTTGTTATTTTTAGATTAACATGTCGGAAAAAAACTGTTTTATTGTTTAATTATGTATTTTTCTGTCATTGGTGATTTTGCATTTATTTGTACTCTGTTCCCGTCATGCAATGTTGCTATTTTAGCGGTATATTTAGCATTGTTATGAAGCGCAGATGTAAGGATAGCCACTAAACCAGGTTCAACCCACCATTGCTTTCTTTTAAAATTTCATGTACCATGTCAAGTAGCAGTTGTTATCTTATAGTTCGTTTTTATGAAAGTTGCATTGTTGTTTGCCTTTTGTTGCACTTCTGTATTCTGTTATTTCGTTGTTTTCCTCTTATTGTTGATGATGTGTTTCACTAGGTTTAAGTTTATAACCGGGATTTGTTTCCTATCAATCGATTTATAACTTTTGAACAGCGGTATACCACTGTTGCTTTTAGTTGTAATACTTTTATCCAAATCACAGACAACAAGTGTTACTCTTTCTATATTTTTCTTACAGAACTTAGTGTTTCTATATACTATTCATGTTATGTAATATTCCGTTATTGAAATTATTTTTGTCTATATTATGTTTTGTGTACTGTTTATTTGTTTCTTTGTCTTTAATCCATGGCGTTATCAGTTTATTTTCGACTTATTGGTTATAATGTCCCTTTGATCTTTTGTCCCTTTTTTTGTATAGAGTAGAAAACAATAAATGTTGATATACAATATCACAAGTAAGATGTTATATGTAACAAAAATACAGAAGAGTGAGGAGGTAGAGTAAATACAGTACCAGAATTGCAGATTGAATAAAGACGCAACAAGAAAGTGAGGAGCACTTGAGGAATTGAGCAAAACCTGCTGTATAAAATTAAGGAGTGCAAATACAAATTTGGTCTCAGTAAAGTCATAATCATAAATAGAATAGCTAGGGAAAGAATATAAGACTGACACAGAAATTAGACGTATTAAACGAAATTTTGGAAACGAGTAGTAAGTCACCGGGTTGACAAGCGTATTTCATTTTATATTTGAATCATAAAATATATATCCATTAATCTAATAAGCGCTTTTTCAATAAACATATCATGTATTGTGGTATATTCATCTATCTGTAGCTAAATCAATGAAATTAAACAGCAGTCAGCACTTCAGTATTCACATGATTTATCATTGATATGTTCATGCTTTTCTGCATAAGGAATACATTACCTTAGCTGAATTTGGCAAACTTTTTAGAAATATTTGGTCCACAATGCTATTCAACTTCTTCCTTTTTGTTGGCTTTAATAAAAAAAAAAGATTATTTGTACGACCCTTGTGAGTCTTTGGTAGACGAAACGCGCGTCTGACGCAAATACAAAGTCCAAATCCTGGTATCTATGATAAGTTTATTTTTGGTATGATTTTCTAAGGCATAAATCTTTTCACTGTCCGTTACCAAAATCAAAGATTTGGAATGTCTTTTTTTGTATTATTTCCAAACTTTTGTTATTATTTGTTTGTTTCTTTTAATTTACGGATGTGTCGATGACTTCAATTAGAATTAAGGATTTTGTAAATGCATTTGGAGACAAAATGCAATATTAAGACTATCAAAGAGTACAACCACTGAATGACAGACTCCTGACCTGGAACAGGCAATACATAGATACTGTGGAGGGCTTAAACATGATAGCAGAATTAACTATAAAAATCAGTTGAAAAAGACATAACTCATTAGATGGATAAAGATACAAATACTTCAAATACAAGTGGACGTGTCCGTTTAGAATCAAGAATCTGTATTTTTTATTCTGATATTTAAAGAATGAAAAACCGAAGTCTATATAATATTGGGACCAAATGTTGTTTTTTTGTTTGTAACTTTATGTTATGTATAATATGATATCTGGCTGAAGCAACATATAGTGATGCAAATGAAATATTTTGATGTGGTACAACACACCTTTACAATAAAGATAATGCTTATAGTAGAAGACTCGTAAATACCTTTAAATTCTGTTCGTTGATTGATAAAAACTAAATCACAAAAAAAAGTCATTTGTATTAAATCTTTTAAAATGCCACCAAATCCAAAAGTATTGTACCTTTTTGTATTTATTATTTATGAGCTGTATCTGAGAAAGTTTGAATTATGAGAATAATCAAGTATACAACATACAAAATGATTTGGGAGAATGAAGTGTTTGCAGACTGTACAGTGGTCTTTGTGATAGCAGAAATGAATTTAAAATATATTTTTTGTTAATGATACGTCATGAAGAACAACATAAAATTCTTTAAAAAGAATAAGTTAATTTTGTTACAAATGTATCAAATTATGCACTCAATTTCAATCACTTTAAATAAGTTAGTGATATCTGTTTTATCTAATGACTTTACATTGAATGCCCTCTGATTGAGATAGTATCCCTTGCAATCGCATCAGACATTCCAATCGTTTATGTAAATCTTAGATGGAACATTTTTATTCAACTGTTCGATATGATTGTTTCTTTATCGAATGAATGGTTCAATCATTTACTGGATTTCAATGTATTTATATTCGTGAAAAGAATTAAAAAACAATATTGCCTGGGTTTTATTTTTAAAATTTTGGAAAACCATACAGACACAATGAAATGTTATTCCTTACATCTTTGTTTACAACGTTGCTGTAGAGATGTCGTACTATATATTAATTGTTTTATAATTTTCGCTATACAGCTGTGTTACGATTAACGGCAACGGCATCATTTAAGTCCTCGACTAGCTATCTTTGTTTGTTCGGGGTATGTATATAGTTTATTTATTCTTCATATATGTATACGAATTCGATTTTGCTTTCCAATGTCATATATAAAGTATCAGTGATGATATAAACAATAACGAAATGCCGGCCTGGGGTTTCATATTATTAATCTGTTATCGTTGATAAGTTATAATTTTGTATATATAGCTATGAATGAAAAGCCTGAATTTGAATTTCTGTAGTATTTTGAATTTGTTTGTTTGTTAGAGTTTTTATGCCAAAAAACTATCCATGTGAAAATTCGTCTTACCACAATTATCTCCCCATTTCGTCATCAACGTTTTCAATCGTAAAATTTGAAGCTATTGTAGTGATGAAGCGCTGAAAAATTCGGTTTTGTAAGCGATAAGTTTATCAACATAGCAACATAACGATGCCAGTTAACGTTGCGTTTTACAGAACCATTTTCTCTTATGGTTATGGACTGTTGTCTATTTACGGCATGTACATATATTTGTTATATCACCTTACAACTACTGTTTGAACGGTTGCTAAGGGGAAATATTCGAAAATGACACCAACAAATCGTGACACGTTTGAATATGTTAATTGGGCCCCTCCTAAACCGTTTACAATGGTGTATAAGTACAACATATGAACTATCAAAATCAGTTTAAAAGGTCTAATCAGATCGATGCAAATCAAATATACGCCTTAAACACAGAATCAACATGGTAGACTATGCATACATATTGTCAAGTGTTTCAGAAAAAAAGAGATTTCAATTAAACCAACTTTATTGTTATGACTAATTAGAACGGTATTCAACTTAACCAATACATTTAATATTTTAGTACTGCATGTTGTTAATGCTATTATATCAGCCTGTAGCCTAAATATATACAAAAAAATGATCGAATCAGAAGCGACATGGTGTTTAAATATCTTTCCTTTAAATGTTTCCGAGACAAAATTGCCTATTAAAACACCTTAACATTGAAACTATTGTATTAGACTTTCACCTTTCGGTGAAGGTATGGACACGTGTTAGGATATTTACATGATAAAAATTTCTGAGGTCAATGATGCATTACAATGACCAATCTTTTATCTTTTTTTGTAAGTTTTTTGGCGTAATTTTCGCTTATGAATAAAATTATCCACATGCATCCCCACCTGTTATAATCGACTGTTCTGAGATTTTATTTTTTATAATTTGAAGAAAAGAAAAACACGTATAAGATGCATGAACTCCTAATTTATGTATTTACAGTTAATGTTTTTTAAAAAGTCTATAGAAACAGATTGGTTAACTTGATATTGTTTACCTTTTGTATCATGATAATAAGGAGTTCAGTTTCATTTGTTTTACGTCAATTGGATATCATTCTTTTAATAGCAATCCTGTATATTTGAGTTTTTATTTGCATTGTTTAAAATTTATCATTACATAGCAAAATATGAGTGCTAACAATTTTAATTCCGTTTGAACGTAAATATTCAATATAATATGAAAATAGCTGTTTTTTTCTGTTTCTGTTGTTTTCTGTAATACTTTTCATGATTTTGTATATACATTAAACAGAAGAATACACTTTTGATCTTGCCATTTAATAAAGGACTTTTCTCTTTGAATTTTTTCTTTGACCTTAGCATTTTTGTAATATTACTTTTTTTTGTATCGTGAACTTTGTGTGAGAAGGGGATTATGATACTGTTTTATATGAATAGATGATTGAACAGTTGTCAATGTCTTGGTTACAATGCTCTACGTCAAACAAACACCATTTTGATACTTATATTTGTAGAAGAAAGATCTTATATCTGACAACATTTAAAATTTTGATTCATGATAATTGAAGTGTAGAACTGAAAAAAAATATATTTAAAAAGTCTGACAATAAACTTTAAAGTTATAGTCCATTAGAGATATTATTCAATAAGATTACGTAGACGCTACAATGAATTCGAGCCAACGCAACTATATGCTTGATATTGTCTTTTTTTCCACTAGATGAAAGATATGTCAGGTATAACAGTATTTGATTGTGTATACGTTCAATGTATCATTCCCGAGAATATTAGTGCAGGATGACACTTAAACTATTAATACATCGGTCAATTTACAATGATTTATCTTCATAAATAAAGTAACATACCTCTTTTTCAGAAGTGTATTTCATAAAATTTAGCAGGTAACAAATTTGGTAATGATAATTCTATATGTTCTCATATTTTGGACCAATATTTAACACTAAATTAATTAAATTGTGATGCCAAGTTAAATGTTATGTCTATGTACATTAGATCCATCATTGATATTCTATTAAACAGTTGCAAAAAATAATTTGCCTGCATTTGATTACTAAATTAGAATATTTGGAATCATATGTTTCGTTACTTGGTATGGCCTATAATATAGGGTTATAGCACGAATATTGAGAAATATATCCCGAGTAGAACTTTATATTGCACGAGCTTGCGATATCATGTTATTGCATAGCAATAAATATTTCCTACAGAAAGTAACAAAAAGTTAGCGTGCAATAAATTCCAATATTGCACTAGTGCAATAAATCTTCAAAAAATTATGACGTCATCAACGACAAAATCTTAGTTTAAACCAATTTTTACTTTCAAATATTATATTGCTATACAATAGAAGGGTCGCAAGCTCGTGCAATATAAAATTCCACTCGGGACAATATTCCCCAATATTCATGCAATAACCCTATATTATTATGTAAGTATTTATGTATTGGCCTTGTTATTGGTCCGAGGCTTGCTCTATTAGCCTGAGGCAAAGCCAAGGCAATACAGCTGGCCGAGGACCAATAACAAGGCCAATACAGAAATACCGGTAATAGTATCTTTATTAATTAATTACAGTGTTACAATATTTTTTTTAAATTTCATTTAAATAGAGATAAATATTTTTACCTTAAAGTGTAACTATCCAAATCTCAGTTTCGTTTTATTTGTTGCAATATATAATGATCTGGTATTGTTTCCAGGTGTCCAGCATTTTCTCATCTGATGAATTTTTCTACCCTTTTCAGTCACAATAAAGTGTTACAACTTAAATTTGGACGCAACACATAAATAGTAATTGGAAAGGTAATGTCATTGCATGTGTTATGAAGAAACTAATTATAAAATCGATTTGTACCATCGTGAAATTATGAGGTCGTCAAGAAATGAACTTTGTGATAATCTACTCGTTCCCCAAACCTGAAATAGTTCTATTGTCTGCTTTCAAAATGCTTTTTAAAATGAATGTGACCGTCTTTAGCTTGAAATATATGCCATACTGACATTTTCAGCATTTTTAAGATGCCTATATGAATACTGCGTCTTCCAAACAACTGTTTGTGTTTATCGTGACTTTCGATGTAAAAACTAGAGACGTTCCGAAATCCTGTACTTGTGTCAACTCGGCCAATAAAGAATAACTCGGCCAATACAGAAAAAAAATATACTGGCAGAGTTATTCTGTATTGGCCGAGTTTACGCCTTATATTGCATAGGCAGTTTTCGTCATATTAAGTCCAATAACAGTGTAGTTAATTAATAATATGGTATTTTGTTTTCCTCTAAACAACTACATTCAGCAGTAGTGACGTCTTTTAGTCGGTATTTTATTGATTTCAAAATTAACCCACAATTATTAGGTCTTAACCATTAGCATGAATTTGTACATTCTGAATTGAATGCCTATTTTTGTCATAATTTGGTCGAATCGACATCTTTAAATCTTTTGGCCTGTGACCTTTTTCAAAGGAGTAGGTTCAGTAAGACACCCTTTTGGCCCCAAAATATAGCAGCTTTATATAATTGTGAAATTGTAATCTTTTAGCTTTTTTTTGGAAAATAGAATGCTTCTGCTACATAAATATAGGTTGTTTTTGGCAAAGCAATGTACATATATCGGTTACTAGCATCATTAAGTCATGCTAAATTACTGAAATCTTTACAATTTTAGCATTTTAGTTAAATTTTAGACGGTTTCCATCTCAAATGAAAGTGGCCACATTCGTGTTCATTCATAATATTGAAACGTAAGTTGTATTTGATCATAATACATAACATATATAAAAGTTGAGGATGAACACGGATGCGGCCACTTTGATTTTTGACAAAAAAAATAAATCTGAAAAGTGACGTTTTTATGCATATTTGAGAGATTATTCATATTTAGGCTTGAATCGGAGTATTTTTAATGACTAAATCAGTTATAATCTTTCAGAAAAGGACATCAAATCAATTGAAATATACACTTAAGTGTTTAAAAAGTGTCCAAAAACGTTCGTTAGATGAAACTGAAATTTGAGGCCGGACCTACTCCTTTGAATGTTACTTGGAACTAGAAAATGAGAAATTATGCACCGAATGTGTCAATTTAATGAGAATTAAGACAAAACGAGGGATTCAATTCCAAATGTGGTTAATCTGCGAGTGAACTCAGAATGCATCAAGACAATACTTATGGCTTGGACTTCATATCGTTTTTGGCATTTTGGGTGGATTTTGATATCAATAAAATACAAAAAATCAACCGAACAGCCAATTATATAGATATATATATGGTCCATGGATGTGATAAAGAGAAATGTAAGAAATTCAGTTTAGAAACAAAAAGAAAAAATGACAAATCATCATTTCTTTGGAAAAAGCAAAATTTCAATTTCTGGGGAACATCTTATGACTAGTTAAGGTAGTTCAGGGGTCTAAAAATCTAAAAATTTACAGAATTTCTTATATTTTGCTAAAAATTTACAGAATTTCTTTATTTTGCCATACATTAAGACTTTATGATGCTTTTAAAATGATAAAAAGTATGGGTCACCGCGCTATCTTCAAGGTACAAGTCGTTCAAAATTGCCAAAATTGGTTTAGAGTGTTGCATTAAAAGTAATCTACGAGACATAATTTTGAAATAATTTATGCGATGACAGGTTTTATAATATATTTTAAGAAATTAAAAAGACAAAATGGTGTCATCGAACTGTTTTTCTAAAATAAAAAAATAAAAAATCCTCTATGTCCAGTATAATTTTTTGCTAAAAGAGTTATATCCCCTGAAATGGCTTATTTAGAAAGCACAAATATCTGGTATTTGGTAAAATATTTTTGATAATGCAATGATTAAATTTAAAAGTTTACTTTATATAAATAAACAAATTTTCAGATTTGTGCAAAAAAACTTGACGGATTATTTACTGTATCTGTACATTTCAAGATGGTAGTATACCCCTGAACTACCTCAAAGACAAATAATACGATGAAGATTGGTTTTGCATTTAAATTTTAAAATGGGACTGTTGCTGTTTTTCAACAATATCGATTCCTATGAAATTAGGGGATATTTTAAATCATTGCTGTTGAAAAAATTAAGATACTTTCTGTGTTTTTGTAACGTTGCTCTTTGGAATTTGTTTTGGACTCTAGATTTTGATTGGAACTGACGGATTTAAGTGGTTTTGCTGTATCGATGTGAGTTGTGTGTTATTTGTGCAAGCGTGTTTGTCGTTAACCAATCATATTCGAATTGGAATTGAAATTGAGAATGACAAGTGTAGTTATAGAATAAATAAGAATCAAATATTCATATAATCTCGACATGTGTCCAAGTACCAGACCACATGGGGAATTCTTCTTTGTTCTTTTATTTTGATTTTTTCATATTTTTTTTCATTTATTTTAGGAATTCCGTATCTAGTCGATGTTTCATTTGCGATATAATTAGACGTCGTGTGATTATAAGATTTCTTTTTTGAAAAGACAATTGTCTGTTGATAAAGACTGCTGAGCCTTTATTCTATTATTTTGTTTCTCGTTAAATGTCTTATGTCATCGGGTTGATTATCAATTGACGTAGATCAATTGTTTGTCGTTGTGCGGTATCATACTTTGCGATTTAAAATTTACATTAAATACCAACCATTTTATTTTAACTACTAGCCTTTAATTGTAGTTAAAAAAAGATGTTAATACATTTTCTGTACGTTATTGTATGTGTATATCCTGTATGTGTATATGCTGCATGTAGATAATAAACATAAGGCTATAATTCTATCAAATGAAAAACAATTAATAAATTTTGACCACTGATTCGACGCATTGACTGTTGAAGCATCTACCTATGAAGAATATATCCCTCAATGTATACACATATAACTGTCATTTAAGAAGTGCCCATAGGAATTGTCACTGTAATCAAGGTAGCTACTGAAACAAATAAATTGTCCATTAGTAAAGTTGTATTATCTAATGGATACAACCTCCTGATGACCTTTGATACTTTTCATATAAAACTATATACTTCGTATTTATTTCTATTCTAAAAAAGTATTTGGTAAAGACTCAACGTTGAACTAATACATTTATCCTTCATATATAAGTCGTATAAAATATGACACCAAACACTTTCTTTTACCATACACCCTATATTAAATTGAAATTTTCAAAGTACTGTATCAGTATTACATTGATTCTTCTGATGTCGTTAGTTTGGTTTAAATGATAAATCATGCTTTTTTCGTGTAACTATTAGATTAATGTTAAATTTTCATTGGAATGCATACCTTAACATTCTATATAAAGTATCTACTGTTTAATTTAAATATAAAACAATACAAAACAAAATTTAGACCTATTCTGATCTTTAAAAATGTTTGACGTGTGACAGAGTTGGTCAAAATGTAAATGATCCAGTTTAATAAAATATATTCGCAATAAAATTTGAAATTTTGTGGTAAGTTCAGATATGCTTGATTTAGTATGATGAATATATAAAAAATTGAAAACAACACATTTAATATCAGTATCTTCTGTCACGTTATTAAATAATGATTAAAAGATTAAAATGTTGAAATTTGTAAAAGTGAGATGATAACGATATTAACAAGTAGTATTACCTAAACAAAAAATACTACACCTCATCAGAATTGTAAACACTAATGTGTATTATCTTTAAAAGAAGTGGGTCATGATGACAAAGATGTGTTTATTTGTACATGTCTGTCGCTTTTGTGTCTTTTGATTAACATTATACTAGCCTATAATATATTTCCGAATATACATCTTATTTTTGCTAATGATTTATGTAGGTATTAGGTAGTAATACATCTGTAGACATGGAAAGAATAACTGAGATTACCATTGCCGCGCCAATGTTAGAAAATATCTGGTAACAAAGTATCAGACTTTGATAAAATTATCTTTATGATAAATGATAAAGTGACAATACTAGTAATAAAACCCCTTAAAATGCACCAATTGATACTCATCACGAATGAGTATATGAATATACCATGAGCTACATGAAATCTACCCAGAGTGTAGCAGGATATCTAAATTTCATTTCGGAGCACATGTAGTCATCATCTGTTTTTGTTTTCATTTGTTTAACTTACATTAAATACCAACCATTTTATTCTAACTACTAGCCTTTAATTGTAGTTAAAAAAAGATGTTAATACATTTTCTGTACGTTATTGTATGTGTATATCCTGTATGTGTATATGCTGCATGTAGATAATAAACATAAGGCTATAATTCTATCAAATGAAAAACAATTAATAAATTTTGACCACTGATTCGACGCATTGACTGTTGAAGCATCTACCTATGAAGAATATATCCCTCAATGTATACACATATAACTGTCATTTAAGAAGTGCCCATAGGAATTGTCACTGTAATCAAGGTAGCTACTGAAACAAATAAATTGTCCATTAGTAAAGTTGTATTATCTAATGGATACAACCTCCTGATGACCTTTGATACTTTTCATATAAAACTATATACTTCGTATTTATTTCTATTCTAAAAAAGTATTTGGTAAAGACTCAACGTTGAACTAATACATTTATCCTTCATATATAAGTCGTATAAAATATGACACCAAACACTTTCTTTTACCATACACCCTATATTAAATTGAAATTTTCAAAGTACTGTATCAGTATTACATTGATTCTTCTGATGTCGTTAGTTTGGTTTAAATGATAAATCATGCTTTTTTCGTGTAACTATTAGATTTATGTTAAATTTTCATTGGAATGCATACCTTAACATTCATATAAAGTATCTACTGTTTAATTTAAATATAAAACAATACAAAACAAAATTTAGACCTATTCTGATCTTTAAAAATGTTTGACGTGTGACAGAGTTGGTCAAAATGTAAATGATCCAGTTTAATAAAATATATTCGCAATAAAATTTGAAATTTTGTGGTAAGTTCAGATATGCTTGATTTAGTATGATGAATATATAAAAAATTGAAAACAACACATTTAATATCAGTATCTTCTGTCACGTTATTAAATAATGATTAAAAGATTAAAATGTTGAAATTTGTAAAAGTGAGATGATAACGATATTAACAAGTAGTATTACCTAAACAAAAAATACTACACCTCATCAGAATTGTAAACACTAATGTGTATTATCTTTAAAAGAAGTGGGTCATGATGACAAAGATGTGTTTATTTGTACATGTCTGTCGCTTTTGTGTCTTTTGATTAACATTATACTAGCCTATAATATATTTCCGAATATACATCTTATTTTTGCTAATGATTTATGTAGGTATTAGGTAGTAATACATCTGTAGACATGGAAAGAATAACTGAGATTACCATTGCCGCGCCAATGTTAGAAAATATCTGGTAACAAAGTATCAGACTTTGATAAAATTATCTTTATGATAAATGATAAAGTGACAATACTAGTAATAAAACCCCTTAAAATGCACCAATTGATACTCATCACGAATGAGTATATGAATATACCATGAGCTACACGAAATCTACCCAGAGTGTAGCAGGATATCTAAATTTCATTTCGGAGCACATGTAGTCATCATCTGTTTTTGTTTTCATTTGTTTAACTTCAATTGGTGTTTAGAAAAATATAAAATTGCACGATTATCCGAGTATAAACATGTAGTCATGTAATATTCTTCGATAAACAAGTAATGAATGGACATAGAAAAAAAACGATCAATTATGGGTGATACTTGTTTGATATGACTAATGGTTCTTTAACGCGCACTTAATACTTTCACCATAAAGCTTTCGGTGTGCATTTGTATGAAAGAAGGGTGCTTGAGAGTATAAATCCATTTTTTTTAAAATAAAGGATTTCGCTATTTTTTCTATAAATAAACGTTATTATACACTTCATAGAAATTTAAAAAAAAACAATGAGGTCACCGTTCATTTATCTTACAATCTGCATTCGAAAGAAGCATGCATTTTTGTCAAGGTATTTGTTTCTGTTGAACTAAAAGGAAAAATAGAGGATATATTGAAATAAAAAAAGAACTAAATTACATAAATCGCTTAAATTTTACAATTGTTTAGTTTAAGGATGTCTGCTTGTCATGTTTTTGAATTGTTTGTCAGATTTTCGGAATCCTCTGGTTTTATCCATTTGAATGCATTAAAAAAAATTCCCCATGAACCCCCATTTTTCTTTTCAAAAATCTTTTACATGTATAATTATAAGTCATTTGTAAAAGTCTTATAAAATTGTATTTATTTTTTAATAGTATTTGAGAACTTTAACTGGTCAATGATAAAGCTACGAAAAATCAAGAGAGAATATTTTCCCGCCAAAATTCCAATGGCTAATATCTCGAAAACAAGCACATTGACCCCTATATTTGTTTTGCTTTTTTGATTCCTCAATTTATTCCCTATCGATACATACTAGTTTTATGAAAAGTTATTTATTTTGAAACTGAGCAGCGAACATCCTTAAGCACAGCTTATTTGAAAAAAAATAATGAAAAAATTTAGTCACCAAAGACTTAAAAAAGATATTTAAATTTGAATGCAAAACAAATGGCATTTTTGCACGAAAAGAAGATAATTTGGAGATTTTTCAATAATGTTTTTTTTGTAAAGTCAGGTAGTCTCGGTTATCTCATATATATTAAGATTTTCTCAGCTCAATTACAATTATAGAAAATATTATTCACAGATTGATTTTTTGTCAACATAAAAAATAAGATGGAGCTCAGTATAATCAAGATAACAAGTAATTTGTTCTTTAACGGAATGATAACAAAAACACGGTCTTCTTCACAAAATCAAAACCTTGAAAGGCATATGTGACTTTATTGGAATGTTTTTAAATGATCGACAGGGCTAACAATTTTGAGAAAAAGATTAGAATAACCTCATACGTAAGACTGCAGTACTGAAATATGTTGCACTCGTTTAAAATATATTAACTGGTAAAACAAGAGCTTTATTAACATGATTTGTGTCGTATTTGGAAATAGTTACTCGATCCAAAATATTTGTAATCTTTCTTACGATGGTTATCAAAGGTACAATGTACCAGGATTACAACTTAATACACCAGACGCGCATTTCGTCTTCGTCTTCATTACACTAACAAGTGACGCTTAGATCCGTTATTAAGCAACACAAGTACAAAGTTGAAGAACATCGTGGACCCGAAATTCCAAAAATTGTTTTGCCAAATACAGCTAAGGTAATATATGCCTGGGATAAGAGAATCCTTAGTATGTCCAGAATATCATACTTTAGTAAACAGGAAATTTATAAAATGACCACATAAATGATATTGATGTCAACACCGTAGTGCTGCTACTGTGCTAGCAGAGGCATCGACACAGTGGTGTAAATAGTTATCAAAGGTACCGTGATTATAGGTTAACACGCCAGACGTGCGTTTCGTCTACATTATACTCATCAGTGGCGCTCAGTATAGTTCTTAAGCAAAACAAGTAAAACGTTGATTACAATTTATTTTTAACCCATAAAAACGATTATACAGTTTCAGACACAAAATGATAGCAAAATCGGTTCTTAATATTTTATCTACTTCTAAGAACAAGAGGATAAACTGTCTGTAATTTTTTAATCCAATTTAGTTCAATAATTAAATAAATATATCAAGATGAAACTATTTGTTCTGAATTGATATCGAGGGCGAAAATAAAAGAAAGGTAATATCAGGAAAGTGCATGACCTCGGACTCAATAGAGGAGTGGGGCTGAAAAGTAAAACGTAAGAATACTATATCAGGAAATTTAAAGGTTGTCCTTTTAAAAAATTATAAACTTCAGTAAAAATTCAGTATATACGCATATCAATAAATCCTGTTTATCTTTTCTGTAAGTTTGACCGTTATGGTATAACCGTTTCACAAATGATATCGGATATGTTCCTTACGTTGTAACTGCAATCCCTTCCCTTTCATGAATGTGACCTACCGAATTAGACTGTTTACTGGATTTGTTATCACATAAGCAGTACGAAGGGTGCCGCATGTGGATCAGGATCTGCTTACCCTTCTGGAGCACATGAGATTACCCCTAGTTTTTGGTGAGGTTCGTGTTGCTTATTCTTTAGTTTTCTATGTTGTGTCATGTGTACTATTGTTTATATGTTAGTCTTTTTTTAATTTTTAGCCATGGCGTTGTCAGTTTATTTTCGATTTATGTGTTTGACTGTCCCTCCGGTTTCTTTCGACCCTCTTTGAAATACTTTTGTATTATGGAAAGCGGATTGACATTTATCGTATCTTGTAAATATTTACGTGATCGTTTATTATTTCAAAATATATATCTCAATTAACCTAAAAGTGATATATTCAATTTTTTGGTACATCGTTATTTTGTAGCCTTTCCTTTAGTTCAAACAATTAAAAATGTTGTGTACAAAATACCATCATATTTTATCATCTAAAAAAAAGTAAGAAAATAATAAAAAGATTTAAAGTAGACAGCATTTAATTCAAACCAATAGTTTGAATTGTTTTAACGAGTTCTGAGAAAAGCTTTTTAATTATTTTGTTTTTTTGTAACAGTTTGAAAAACAGAAAATACAATAGTGATGGGGAATTGCAGCAGCAAAGGTAAAGTAAATATTGTACCTCTCTTGACATATAGTTCATCGCAAATTTGCATCAACATCATATATGCTGCATCATTAAATGTATATTAATGACCAATTGCTAGCACATAGTCTGTGAGAAAACTCAAATATAATGTCAATCATAAAATTTGGTACGACAGACGCACATGTCGTCTTCATAAAGACATTTACTCATTTGCCTGTTAAACAGTCAACAAGAATTATTAACACAACTTATTTTTGGTGACAACTTTAGTTCAGAATACATTTCATAGAAGGAAAACTGCCTTTTTCAATTGTGTCAACTCTTTTGATGACAGATATTTTACATTTGTAAAACATTTCAGAAGTAAATTAAAACTATAAGCACCTGAGATCACCACTAATTTTTGGTGGGGTTCGTGTTGTTTATTCTTTAGTTGTCTATGTTGTGTCATGTGTACTATTGTTTGTCTGTTTGTCTTTTTAATTTTTAGCCAGGCAATGTCAGTTTATTTCCGATTTATGAGTTTGACTGTATCTTTGGTATCTTTCGTCCCTTTTTTATATTAATCAACCGTAATATATCTGATGAAAGAATTCAAAGTATAAATATAGCAGATTAATTAATGTAGTTTTAGTCGTTTACTGGGAAAACGCACGGACATGTTCATATTTTTGGTAAATGTCTCGATACATAATGTTTTTAATATCTCATATAGTGCATAGTAAGCGCAGACCTGTTTTATGAATATTTTAGTGGAGAATTTTTCATTTGGGAAAATAGATAATATTCATTACCATTGGAAATAAGTTACTTTTGTTGTACATCAAAGAACTCTAGTACATGTATATAGTGCAAGAAAATGAAATGTCTAGATATTTTTTATACTTTTTTCGTTATTACTTTTATTTACTAACATTATTGCATCATTGGAAGAATTTGCCACACTAAACATTTTCCAAATCGCACCTGAGAAAGAAAAGCCAAAGACATGTCAGTGCTCAATTACTGAAAAGGTCTAAGAATTAAAATCGTTTAAAAAAATGTGCTTAATGTTATTTTTTCGATTTTTTATCGGGGATTCAGTAACCATTGTTGTAAGATGGATAAATATAATGAAGATATAACTGAAAAAGATCATATACAAATTAAGTGCATAACATTTCAAGAAAGACACAGTTGAATCAAACATTTATTTTGCTCAGAATACTGGAATATATTTTGTTTCTATTTCATTGACAGGTAATATGGTGTCATATAAAGTTTCAGTGAAAACGGGAGATCACATTGGAGATGGGACGGATGCTAATGTTCACATTAAACTTTATGGTGAAGGTAACCAGACAATTGTGCATACTTTAAATAACTGTTTCAAGAATAATTTTGAAAGAGACGATATTGATAGTTTTCTCATTTGTTCTCTATGCAACATTTCTAAAATGCAGAGAGTCGAACTGTGGCGAGACAATTGTGGTGTGTTAAGCAACTGGTATTTAGATTGGATTGAAGTCACTAACAAGACAACAAATGCTAAAAACCTATTCCCAGGAATGAAATGGATCAAAGAGAACAAATGCTATTTTTTTAACAACATCGACTCATGTTTACCTCAACACGATCCAAATAAAGAATCAAGAAAGTCGGAGCTTCAGGACATACAAAAGGAATATCAGCTACGGGTCAAAATACAAGGTTTACCTGCTCAGGTAGGTATTGATTACAAAAAGTTGCGAAGATAACAAATGAACAATCATTTAATATAACTCGTAGAAAAAATACATGGCTATTCTAGCATCGACAATAAGACCACAGTTAACAGGTCACACTCACGGAAAACTAAATATGGAGAATTATGACGGAAAAAAGATGAGTAACTTTCTTGCTTCAGAAGGGACAGCAGTTTAGTTCCTCTGCACATGACAAAACTGTACAGTTGTTTTATCATTATTCGTTGTAAAACAATTATCTTTGTGGATACCAATGCATTACGAATTTAAATGTTAAACGAACTACAAATTTTCTGTATGCTTTTTGACAAAGTGACAAACTTAAATGCTAGCCAACCGGGACACATTTCTGTAACTTCTAAATGTGAAAAAGATAAACACCAGTTTGAAAGTGTTTTGAGTGATAGATCAGACAGAAGTTATAAGTTTAATTTCTACCTGGTATCGATATATAACAGCTGTTTCAAATTTACAAAAATCATTACAAATACCAGAGTGCCACATTGAAGTATAAGCCTTTAAGTGTGTTAATGCTTCTTCAAATGCATACCAAGTATCATTAACTTATAATAGGTGGTTTCCTTTTAATAGAATATTCACTAATTGTTTCGTGTGCGCTATGTAACTGTTCCTAAGGAAATAAACCATGACTTAGGACGGGACCATACAATTACCAAATACACTAGTACAGTATTAGTTGTTCCCCTTCATTACTACTATAATGAGAGGCTTATTTCGTTATATCACTCGAAGGTGTAAATATGTTATAAATTGGTCAGTCAATACTTAGTCATATTTCATGAACATTTGAAGCCCGAAGCGTTACCTATAAATGAACTTATTACTGAAGGTGTTGATTGCATTGTTAAATGAAACTGTGTGGTTAATTGATGATAAAAATACAATGATGATTCATTTGTTCAACCGTTTAACAGACTACATGACTTCCAATCTCATGTCGGACCTGACCTAGTTTATATGAGAGATGCATTGTCATCTATATTAAAAATATATACAAAACATAAGTGTTTTAATTTACCCTTCCAGGAATAGGTTGCATGCCTAGAACATATTAAAATATTGCCATGAACTGTCAACATCTAGGAAAAAAAACCCATATATCATGCATTATATTATGCTACTAGATCTTATAGCATCAGTTGGAACTTTTGTTATAACTTGCGATTATATTATATCATTGTTTTGATTTCTAATACTTTCAGGTAAAAGAATTACCAGAGGATGAGAAATTTTCATGTGTTTATGATGTAAGTCCTTACAAACAAAAAACTTTTTACTTCTAAATCTCAAATTTTCATCTACCATAGAGTTGGGGAGTCAATTCAGCATCAGTACACAAAATGGAAATATACTAGATAATACAAAATCCACCAGAACACACTGGTGGTTCAACATCTGCAGGGGAAAACAATAGAACATTTTGACTATTCATCTTTTGTTTTGCTACTCTATCTATAATAAAGACTGATATTTTGAGCGATTATATAACAAATGTGCTACAAAAGGGGGGCAAAAGTTACCATAGGGACAGTCAAACTCATAAATAGAAAATAAACTGACAACGCCATGGCTAAAAATGAAAAAGATAAACAGACAAATGTTAGTACGAATGACACAACATCGAAAACTAAAGACTAAGCAACACAAACCCCACAAAAAACTGTGGGTGATAACAGGTGCTCCGGTAAGTAGTCTAACTCGGTAGGTCAGATTCATGAAAACAGAAGGGGATCGTAGTTACGACGGAAGGAACGTATCTGATAGCATCTGTAAAACTGTGATGGTGTTAGTAAAATTAACGAAAGGATGATTTCAACTTCACCATCTGGAACTCTTGGTTTAATATAAAAGAACAAAAAGAAGTTTGTAAGACACAGATAACTTTGATTCTGCTGGAATCAATACACTTTTAAACTATAGTGTATTTTAATTATAAAATCGAGTGTTCTTAGGAAAATGAAATACTCATTTCTTCTGTTTTTGTAACATCTAACAACTTGAACAATCCATTGAAATGTAAGCCTTCTTCGTGAAACGTAATTTAAGATATATTTTTTTCACACTACTGAATACGCAAATATAAGCATTTGATTACTTCATCTTCATGATTAAGTACGAGCGTTAGCGATTACTTATCATGAAGACAGGGATTATCGTTATTTTACACATTTAGAATATTGTAACGTGTTAATAGCTCAAATGATATTTCAAATAGTGGTATTTCAGATTAAGTGTCATTGTCAGAGTAATGTACACATTCTAACCCTTTCATTTATGAATTAGTTTTTGAATGTAAGGTTTTCCTTATAATATTGAAAGCATATAGTAGTTCGTGTTTTATATATAATTAGATGCATAACAATACATTAAAATGGTCAAATTTTTTTTCTTTTATTATGAGTACGATTTTAAACCATGTATTATTATATAAACGAATTGTCTTTGTCTTGTTTTCCAGCGCTTCAATCTAAATATGTCAAACGGTCATTGCTTATTAAACCTATGAAATTTATAAGAAAAACTTTCAATACTAATAATTAAATTTTTTCTCATGATAATGAAAACACGATTACTAAAAGTTTTCTTTTATTTACCTGTGCACTTCATTGTGGAAACGTTTGTCATTATGAATGTTACAATTTTTGAAAGGAGTAGGTCCAGTAAGACCCCTTTTTGGCCCCAAAATAAAGCAGTTTTACAAAATTGTCAAAATGTAAAGTTTTAGTTATTTATTGGACAACAGAATGCTTCTGCTACATAAATATGGGCTGTTTTTGACAATTCAATGCACATTTATCGGGTACTAGCACCATTAAGTCATGCTATATTACTGAAATCTTCACAATTCTAGCATTTTAGTTAAATTTTAGACAGTTTTCGTGTAAAACGACAGTGGCCGCATTCGTGTTCATCCTTAATATTGAAATGTAAGTTGTATTTTATGATAATACATAACATATATAAAGTCCTATGTAGACGAAACGCGCGTCTGGCGTACTAAATTATAATCCTGGTACCTTTGATAACTATATAAAGGTTGAAGATGAACACGGATGCGGCCACTTTCATTTATTTTTGACAAAAACCATCTGAAAAGTGACATTTTTGGTAGATTTTTCATATTTGAACTTGAATCGGACCGTTCTTAATGACTAAATCAGTTAAAATTTTTCACTTAAACTAATTGATTCAAATGAAATAGACACTTAAGTCTTTAAAAAGGGGTCAAAATCTTTCGTCAGATGAACCTGAAATTTGTGGCCAAAATCGGTCCTTACCGACCAATTCAAATACGAAGTTGCTGATCACTAAATACAAAGAAAAAACACGTTTGGGTGTTATTGCTGGTAATACCTTCAGAATTAAACGTCTGTCAGCGGTGACATCGACCACGGGTTATATCTCATAAAAGATCTAAGGTTTATAATTCAGTATGTTCATATCTGGCGAGATTGTGGCAGTCGGGTAAAAAAAAATGGAAAATCAAAATAAGAAAAACTTGATGAGAACGGAGTATTCAGCCTCTTTACCGAATTCTTCATTTCTTGGACCAACAAAAACAATTAATCCATACAGACTAAAAAAATAAGACAGGGAAGTGTAAAAATTTTGACTTTGTTTTAAGTTGAATACAAGACCGTCGTTAATAAATTGGAAGTTAAACCCTGATTTCTAATTATATATATAAGTTAACCAAATGTTACTATGTTGACTAAATCTTTCAACTGTTTCAACGGAGACGTTGCAAATGTATATAACCAATACGCTATCTAGCTCTATTATTAGTACATTTATCTTTTAGATACATTAAAATAAATGTCCCCGTTTCCTTTTGTTTGTATATGGATTTCGATGTTGTTTTAACATTAACAATGTTGTGTATTTGTGTATTTGTGTTTTATTTATATTTGTGTTTATCTTATCACGTAAGTATCTGCAATGGTGGGACCATTATGAGGAATTCAACATGAATAACATAAACATGAGTAAAACAATATATTTGCCAAAAAATCAGCTTTATTATTTTTCTGTTCAGGTCCGCATACGCATTGAAACCGTATTGAATGAAGCAGCAAAATTTTGTTTGGAGTGCTTGGAAAAGCTTAAGTGTAATGGAAACGAATGGAAGGGTTTAGATGACGTTAGAAATATGTATATTCCTTTTGGATTTCCCAAGGTAACTACAAACAGATAATGTTATAAGTCTTCTTTAAAAAAAAAATGTTATAAAAAGGTAGACTAATGAGGGTGCTCACACATCATTGTTAGTATAAAATATTTATGTGACTGTCATACAAATGAGAGGTTAAACTAGCCATAAATACAATATTTTCTACATTATAAAATGTCTGTACTAAGTCAGGAATATGACAGTTGTGATTCATTCGTTTGATGTGTTTGAGCTGTTCATTTTGAAAATTTGTTAAGGAACTTCCAATTTTGAACTTTCCTTGGAGTTCTGTATTTTTGTGATTTTAATTGTTTATATCTGATCTATCGCCGAGAAAATAATTTTAATGTGATTTATCTAAGAATTTAATGCCTCTTTTTGTAAATTTAATGGGTCGTAAAAGCGTTGACCGAAATATTTGATGTATGAAGCATGGAAGCACTTATTTTAAAGATGTGCCTACGGTCAATACTTTAACAACCCTATTAAGGGGGCTCGCGGGTCTAAATCAAATTTTGTTTTTAATATATACAAGTCAACAAAAGAAACCATACACGTTTTTTTTTCCAATTTCAAAATGAAGTTTTCCGTTTAGAGGAGCAATATTGAAGGCAGTAATACTTAATAACCATGGAAACACAAATCCGTTTAGAAAAAAATATGTTTTTCATTCATGACTTCATTTGGCTAAATTTGAACGTTTTGACAAAATTTACATTAAACGACAATTTTAGAAACAGAAGTTCCAACTAATGATGCCAACCTCTCATTTAAAGGTTAAGACCATGTTTGCCATCAATTCTTTTCTAAACATTGCACAGTTTCTTTGTTTATTTGTAAAGCAAAGTCCGGCCCCACAAGCATTCGTTAAAATGAATACATTATTTATTGATTTACCATAGACAGTATGTGTGAAGTGAAATTGAAAAAACAACACGGTAACACTCTTAACACGTATCCGAAAGGTTCCAAATTTACAGTGTGTTGTTTTTATATCTCAAGCATTGATTTGTGACGAAAACATTTTTTTTTCTTCTTTGCATTTTTTGAGATTAAAAAAAAACACTTTTTTTTACAAAAAAAAAAAAAAAGTATTTCAACCCATGAGTTACAATATGAACATATTTTGTTTAGCATATTGAATATTTCTAAACATATTGGAAAATTAATTTAGTACTTAGAAAATTGTGCGTCGATTTTTTATCCAACTTTCCGCAAAACTAATTTCTACACTATGATTGTTTACACGGAAATTTGATTCTTTCCGACAGGTTTTGATTTTAATAATCATTTGTGCATACATTGTAAATGAAAGCTCTTTAAAATAGTGTCTCTCATTTTGTTTTACATTTAGTATTTTGTAATAAATTTTTTTCCAAAGTCTTGTATTGTTTCTTTTGTTGACTAATATAGGATTTCGCTATATTTTTCTATAAATAAACTTTAATTTATACTAAATAAAAAAGAAGAGTCACCGTTCATTTACGCTCACAATCTGCCTTCGAAAGAAGCATACATTTATGTGAAGGTACTTTTTTCTTTTAAACTAATAGGAGAAAAAAGGTAATATCGAAATCAAAAAATAATACTAACAATGACCACTGCCCTTTCCTCGATCTTAGTATCTATATCATTAACGGGAAGCTTAATACAAACATTTATGATAAAAAAGATGATTTTTTATTTCCTATCGTTAATTATCCATTTTTTGATGGTGACGTTTCCTTGTCACCATTTTATGGTGTTAAAATATCTCAAATTGTACGATTCGCTCGTGTATGTAACAACGTATTAGATTTTAGCGAGAGAAATTTATGTATTACTGAAAAATTATTACAACAGGTTTTCCTATATCACACACTAGTCAAAACATTTACTAAATTTTATCATCGGTAAATGGTAATAATTCGTTAATATAACTCAACTGCAGACATCTTATACGTTCAGGTATTTCACATCCAATCTTTTATGGTAATATTCTTTACAAATCACAAAAATGTCAGTATTCACCTCAAAAGCTTACAAAACCTTTAAACAGAATTATTAAGAAGGGATAAAGTTACGATACTGTTGTCAGATACTGTTGTCAGGTCATTAAAGATTGCATATTTTGGCTTTAATATTGATTCACTTAAAAAGTCCATGCATCGGAACTTAACACATTTATTTAAAAAAAAAACCAGTTGTTGGCATGACACGGGTTATATATTTTATGATATTATGATACTAAACCCCTAACGGGAGAGATTGTGCCTGATATTCATATGATAGAGACATATTCTTTCAATCATTTTATTTATTTTCTTTTGTTACATCATCTGACTCCGGACTCGGACTTCTCTTGAACTGAATTTTAATGTGCGTATTGTTATGCGTTTACTTTTCTGCATTGGCTAGAGGTATAGGGGAAGGGTTGAGATCTCATAAACATGCTTAACCCCGCCGCAATTTTGCGCCTGTCCCAAGTCAGGAGCCTCTGGCCTTTGTAAGTCTTTTATGATTTTTAATTTTAGTTTTTGTGTATAATTCAGAGTTTAGTATGACGTCCATTATCACTGAACTAGTATACATATTTTTAAGGGACAAGCAGAAAGACGCCTACTGGTGCGGGAGTTTCTCGCTACATTGAAGACCCATTGGTGGCATTCGGCTGATGTCTGCTTTATGGTCGGGTTGTTGTCGCTTTGACACATTCCCCATTTCCTTTCTCAATTTTATAAATTACAAAAATCGCTCAAAGTTTACAATAATTTAGTCTATGTACAGCTTATTTGAACATTATAATAAAACATATAGGTCACCGATGAGTTAAAAAAAGATTTTTCAATTTTAATGTCAAAAAATGGTATTTTTGCACCAAAAGGAGATAATTTGGAGCTTTGTCAGTGATTTTTGTACCATATGATTAAGTAACAACTAATAAAGGTTTTGAAAAATATGTGTAATGTAAAATAAATGTTGAATTGTTTTCTGAAATTTGTATGCCCTCGAGCCTCCTGAAATTTCCAAAAGAATCATTCAATATTTATAAGTACACAATTTTGAATTTTTTGAAATACTGAGGCTTTTTTTTTTTACCTCAGGCATAGATTACCTTAGCTGTATTTGGCAAAACTTTCAGGAATTTTCGTCCTCAATGCTCTTCAACTTCGTACTTTATTTGGCCTTTTTAACTTTTTTGGATTCAAGCGTCACTGACGAGTTATTGTAGACGTATTATTGGTGTATATACAAAATTTAGTCCTGGTATCTATGATGAGATTATTTGCTATGATCATGAAAACACGATTTCAATCAAGTTTTCACTCTATTTACATGTGCACGTTTTTGTGGAAGGACAATTCCAGAATGATTCAAAATTGCCAATCAAAATAACATTATATGATAAAACCTACATGCAATGTTATAATTTCAAAAATACCAAAATACAATGTACAAATTGAATGTAGTAGCTACATTTTTGTAGCTCAAATACAGGTACACACAACACTTTCCAAAATATATATGAAAAAAGCGTAGTCATATCATAATTAGGTTGTTATTTTCGAATAGCTGATTAAAGTTGGGACGACTTTAATCAGCTTTCTTTAATTCATCCAATTAACTAAGCAGCGGAGTTAAAGAGGACAAATGACGTTGACCCCAAACCATATAGCATGCTTTTTATATATGCATAATTACCCCGACATTAAAAACACATAAAACAATTGTATTCTGTTTTTCAACGTTCACCTTTTTTGACAAATTTCTTCTACAATAAACCCCAAAACTCCAAAAAGACAATTTTTAAATACATTAAAGTACAATTTTGTTTAGAAGCGAGTGTAGCATCCACGCTTTCGGAAATTATCCACACAGCTAGCTAGAACCTTGTTTCTGATTTTTCTAACAATATGATTCCTGACATACTGAAACGGATACTTCTCCGGTGACATGACTAGCGAAGGAAAAGTGGCACTTGGTTTCCAGTGGAAAATAATCTGAAACAATGCGAGTTCTGTGCAGATTAACACTAGTATCCATGAATATTGGTCTAGTTTTAAATAAAGGCAATAGTAGTGTACCGCTGTTCGAAAATTGTCAATCGGTTGAGAAAAAAACATATCCGGCTTACAAACTAAATCAGAGGACAACAGATCAACAATCAACAATAGGAGGAAAACAACAGAATATTGAAGTGCGAAATTAAAAAAACAATGCAACATACATAGAAACAAACTATCCGATATCAATGTCATATTCTTGATTTGGCACGGGTCATTTGAAGAAAAAATGGTGAGTTTAACCTGGTGATATGTTTAACACCATTCATTCACACCGTTACGGATCGCATGTTACACCATTCCCCTTACACCATACACCATAGCAATATACAGTGTCTACCATTGCATCATTTGCCATACATAATTCGACCAAACACGTTTTTTTGGAAGTTTACAACATCTAAGGGCTGTATGATGTAAGGGAAAGCCCATCAATATGATGCAATATAAATCCGCTATCGTCAGACCAATGGACTCGTCGCCAGTGGTGGATCTAGAAATTTTCATAAGGGAGAGGGGAAGGGCGCCGGTTTATCTAAGGTTCGTTCTAGTCATGCTTAGGGAATTTTTAGGTAAAACCATCTTATTCCGCCTGTCTAGAGATATAGGGGAAGAATTGGGATCTCACTCAACATGTTTTACCCCGCCGCATTTTTGCGCTTGTCATTACTAGTATTCTGGAGTCTCTGAAGTTTTTTAGTTTTGTTTAGTTTAGTCTTATATGTTTTTTTTTAATTTAAGTTCATTAATTTGTTTTGGAGTTCAGTGTGACGTTCCTTTTTCACAGAACAAGTGCACAATGTTATTGATGGGTCAGCTGAGGACCACTTCCGGGTACAGGATTTTCTCGCTGCGTTTTAGACCTATTGGTGGTCTGTTGCTGTGGTCTGCTCTTTGTTCGGGCTGTTGTCTCTTTGACATATTCACAATTTCCATTCATTTCAATAGTATTTTTTATTGATCTTATTTGATTATATTACTTTAAGGTGGTTTCAGGAAACATGAATGGATACTGCATGCGCCTGTCCTAAATCAGGAGCCTGTTGTTCATAGGTTGTCGTTGGTTCATGTGTGTCATATATTATAGGTAAATTGTATTGTTTAAATGAATAAAAGACGTTTTCGGCCGAAGTGATAAAATTAAATACTCATACTACTATTATTCTATTATATTCTCATCAAAAGAAAATAAACATTGCTAGTGATAAAAAAATATTACCATTGTGCATTTTTTTTAAAAGGGCGCAAAATACTATAATGATGATGAAAGCTTTGGAAGACAAAGACTGAATGGATTAAATCCTTCACTTTTAAAACTGTGTACTGGAATACCTGAGAAGTAAGTATACTCTTTCATGTAAGACTTGCTATTGAAAATGAAAGTCCTAGTATTTTTTACAAATATGAAAAAGAAGCTGTGGGTTGATTGCAAATGAGAAAACTCTCCACAAGAGACCAAATGACATAGAAATTAAGAACTTTAGGTCAATGTACGGCCTTCAACAATGAGTTACGCCCTAACCGCAAAATCAGCCAGGAATGATAAATGTAAAACAATTCAAACGAGAAAACTAACGGCCTAATTTATGTATGAAAAACAAATATGTAACACATCAACAAACGACATACCATATTCAATGTATATAATTGTTTTTATTTCAACTGTATTAAAACATATTAGGAATCATTTGTAGGTACCACTTTAGTTAAGAAAAAACTTATTATTGAGATGAGAAAACCGAGAGTCATAGTTGTATTTTACTGACCACACACAGCTTCCATTTAGTGTGTCTGAAACGGCTTACAAAATTTCCCCGAATATTATCGAATGCATATTAAAGCCAATTGCATGTATCTAACTGGTCCACAGAATGCGTTTGAATTTCACTTATCGATTCCGCTCGTAAATTTACACCGGTTGATAGAATACAAAAGGGGTAACTGTTTCCGTTTTTGAAATACGAGCTGTTGAAAATAGCAGCATGAAACCCCAAAGATACCAAGGGTGTATAGGGAAAATTGTAAAAATGTTCATCATCAAGATTTTCTATTAATTTATCAAAACGATTAAAAGATAAATTGATATACGATTAAAAAAAATGAACGACAAATTCATTCTTGCGAAGAAAGTCATTAGCAAGCTTGCTAGTGTTTAAAACTAACTATCAACTACTTTCCTACTTATTGGAAATGTTTAACGTAATAGATTGACATTGGTATTATGAGTGAATCAAAATTAATTAAAAAATCTTTCATATTAAATGACCAATGCCAACTGTATCGTAACTTTATTCCTTCCGAATAAATCTGTTTAAGGTTTGGTTAGCTTATTAGGTGAATGACGACTTGTGTGTGCACTGTATTAAATATTACCACCAAAAAAAAAAAAAAAAACTCAATGTGAAATATCTTAACGTTTAAGATGTCTAAATATTGATTTATATTTACGAATGATGACATAGTACTAATGACAAAATTTATTAAATTTTTTAATGTGGTATCAAAATCCTTTGTGAAATTATGATTCCATATTATGATAATACTGAGATTCCTTTCGTTAAAATGAGAAACGTTTTCTATACAATGAGTGCAGAAAGGTATAAAATGTCAAAGAATAAGAGAAACGTTTATTAACACCATCAGATGCAAAGAAATGTCACCATATAAGATTTAACATTTAATAAAAGGACATGAAGAATCATCTTTGTTATCGTAAGTTTTGGTATTAAGCTTCCCGTTAAAGATATAATAACATCTTCATGCCTTATATATCATGTACTGTAGTACGCCGCTAGATTAAAACTGACGTGGAAAGGTAACACATGCCCACCGAAAGCTCTTTTATTGAGAGCCCAGGTGGTCGTGTGGTCTAGCGGGACGGCTGCAGTGCAGGCGATTTGGTGTCACGATATCACAGTAGCATGGGTTCGAATCCCGGCGAGGGAAGAACCAAAAATTTGCGAAAGCAAATTTACAGATCTAACATTGTTGGGTTGATGTTTAGACGAGTTGTATATACATTATGTACACAGCCATGTATCACCATCATTGATGGCGATCCGATGGATACATCTGTTGTAGGGTTGTCACTGACTCAGACGTACTTATGAATATAATTATTTTCTGTGGCTGTATCTTACATTAATTTGTAGGATCCTTTACTATAGATAATTTAGCTGATCTGTAACAATAACATCTTCATGCCTTATATATCATGTACTGTAGTACGCCGCTAGATTAAAACTGACGTGGAAAGGTAACACATGCCCACCGAAAGCTCTTTTATTGAGAGCCCAGGTGGTCGTGTGGTCTAGCGGGACGGCTGCAGTGCAGGCGATTTGGTGTCACGATATCACAGTAGCATGGGTTCGAATCCCGGCGAGGGAAGAACCAAAAATTTGCGAAAGCAAATTTACAGATCTAACATTGTTGGGTTGATGTTTAGACGAGTTGTATATACATTATGTACACAGCCATGTATCACCATCATTGATGGCGATCCGATGGATACATCTGTTGTAGGGTTGTCACTGACTCAGACGTACTTATGAATATAATTATTTTCTGTGACTGTATCTTACATTAATTTGTAGGATCCTTTACTATAGATAATTTAGCTGATCTGTAACAATAACATCTTCATGCCTTATATATCATGTACTGTAGTACGCCGCTAGATTAAAACTGACGTGGAAAGGTAACACATGCCCACCGAAAGCTCTTTTATTGAGAGCCCAGGTGGTCGTGTGGTCTAGCGGGACGGCTGCAGTGCAGGCGATTTGGTGTCACGATATCACAGTAGCATGGGTTCGAATCCCGGCGAGGGAAGAACCAAAAATTTGCGAAAGCAAATTTACAGATCTAACATTGTTGGGTTGATGTTTAGACGAGTTGTATATATATATATATATATATATATATATATATATAATATCAAGATCCAGGAAAGGGCAGTTTGCATTGCTGGTATTATCTTTATTTGAAATCAGTTCAGCAGCATGATCAATCTTTCTAGTGTACATACTGAAGTCGCCATTATTGCGATCTAAAATATCCTCCAAATATCTAACAGTGTAATAAGATATTTGTATTAGATGATGCTTTGACGTGTATTTGCTGATTTAAGTCATACATTGTAACTCGTAACACTACAAAAAAAAACAGATCCGCAATAAGTTGTAAATAGTTAGTTGTGATTGGAAGTCCGAAAATTTGACGATATACGGAAGGATATACGAGAATAATTTGTTCGGGAACCTCTATAGACTAATAACGTTATATCATATTGTTTTAATAATTCTATATTTCTATCTGAACAGATTTGGAGTGACAGAAGACATAATCCGCCCGTTCTTAGAAGGCAAAACAATGAAGGAAGCTATGGATGGTAAAATGCTGTTCATTATAGACTTGGGAATATTGGAACACTGTCCAACTGATTCAGAATGCAAAGTAAGTAGAACATCTTAAATGTGGTGTAATTATATAAATCGACAGCAAAAGTAGTTTTGTCAAAATCGTCCATCAACGATTAACTTCGAGAGCCACTACCGTAAGCTTTCTCGACCAATCATATTAATGTATTCCTATATATGTAAATCATATAAGAATTATTAAAAAATCATAACTGAAATTACCACATAAGGCCTTAACACAGATTTCACAAACTCATCAAATTGAACCATACAACGTGATATTATGATTCATTCTTGCAGATGACATGTCCATTTGCTCTATTATATTTCAACAAATCGGAGCAACTTGTGCCAATAGCCATACAACTATTCCAGAATAAAGCAGAGGATAATCCGGTAAGTGATGGATACATTTTATGTTCTATTCAATTTTTCCGAATATTGTACTACTACTAATTTTAGAACATCATCTAGCTTCGGATGCAAGAAATTATTAAACGTGTTGTTCGCAATATTTACATCACTGGGTCGATACCTCTGCTGGTGGATTATCAGTCCCCGAGGGTATCATCAGCTCAGTAGTCAGTACTTCGGCACTGACAAGATTTAACAAACTTTACTAAAATTGTCCGTTTATAAATTTTGAAATTATGATGAAACTTAGATTTCAACTTCCTCAGGCAAAGTTGGCTTTAAAGAAATTTGGCTATTTATTTTAGGTATGTTTGACATATATAGCTCTTCAACGGTTTCGGTACTTATACATCTTCGGATTTCAATAATAATTTATAATAAAAATAATAGGTCACCGCGCACTATCTAAAACTACTGGTAGTGACAAAAATGACACATTATGTATGGCTTATACAGGAAAAAAAGAAGCTAAAGTAAATGATAAAATTGTAACATCAAATACGAAAAGAAAGCGTTTAGACAATATTTTAGGAATATCAAAGGAAAAGATTGGGTCACCGTGCGTTCCCCCGCTAAAATACAAAATGGGAAACATTCCATGTAGATTCTTCAGAAAATGCACTTTTCAAAGGTACCTATCCTTTAAATGCCAGTTCAAAAACAGTAGAAATTAACCAAAAATAATCTAGACTTATAAGAATTCAGTAATCTGCATTCCTGCATCAAATTTTTCAAACTTGATTCAAAATCTGGACCTAAGGTTCTCTGTTTTTTACAATCCAAGATGGCGAAAGACACCATACCACCTTTAGACATTTCTATTGTCCTTTTAATGGGAAAATAGCTTCATGGTAATGATGACAGAATTAAAAATAATGTTAGGGTTCTAAAATGTGTATGTGTCAGATTTTGATTTTACTAAAGTAGGAAAAATGTGTACATGTATTCTTAATTCATATAACAGGTTTTCTTGCCATCAGACCAAAAGAACACCTGGATGTTGGCGAAGATGTGGTACAGTCTGGCTGATTCTACATATCATCAAGCTCTGACTCATCTAAGTATATACAATTAGCTAATTTAAAAATTGTTGAAAGTCATAAGGTAGCTTATAATTGCTTACATCCACTTAAATTGAACGTTGGTGGACAGTTGCCTCATTGACATGTCCTCAGTTGTATAGCATTATATTAACTTGTTCTTTGTCATAACATGAAAAGGATATCACCGAGGTTACGAGTCAAAACCCCAAATTTCGTTTTTCACATGCAACTTTAATGTGTTGTTCAACAATTAGAAAAATATTCGTCACAAAGGAGAAATGAGTTATGTCACAAAACAATGTTGTTATTTATATTAATTAATCAACATTGTTCGTCCACTCAATATTATAAGAACTATTAAGACGGTATCATGGGTATGGCATGTAAATAAGAATTTGATATGAATAAAAACACACCATTGATCAATACAATGTTATAAGTTTGTATAAGACTGCGAATATAGCCTCATAAGAAGAGTTTTTAAAATTGATAATTTGATTGTTTACCAGTTCTTATTTAAATGTCGGTTTTGTTATATTTATGAAATGGATTTTACAATTAAATTTATTGCTTACACTCTTTCATTGTATTCAGAAATAAAATTATGTGAATCGCTTCATGTGGAAATTTCTTCTTATCAAACATATAGTAAATCATTTGTGAAAAGATTTCCTTTATTCTATGTAAAATTTGAATCTACGAGTATTTTTACAACCTTATGCTTTGCTTTTATTTCTGACAATTAAACAAAAATACCATTTTATTCCACTTCAGATTTTACCCATTTGATGATGGAAGGTATAAGCGTCGCAGCTAAGAGGAACCTTGCACACTCACACCCTATTCTGAGTTTGCTTAATCCTCATTTTCTGTATCTCATGGCTATAGATAGGTATTTTACTTATTTCTTGTTATAAATACATTCATAACAAAAAAGGAAGGAAGTTAATGTAAAGCAGATTGGCCACTGGTTATATCTATAAGAAACTAATTATAAACAAAAGATATTATATGAAGGCTTTTACAAGTACATGTACATGTATTTAAGTGTCCTATACAAAAAAGAAGACTGATATATACGTAATTTTAATATGAGATTCTCCAAACCTTTTAAATATGAATATATATTAATGTCAGCTGATCGTCAACGTCATAGTTGGTTTGAGCTGTTCAAATCTTTATCCCACGTGGTAGAGTCGTCACTGGCTCATACGTACTTATAAACATAACTATTTTCTGTGACTGTATCTTACATTAATTTGTAGGATTCTTTACTATAGATAATTTAGCTGATCTTGAGAATAACATCTTCATGCATTATATATCATGAACTGTAGTACGAGGCTAGATTAAAAACTGACGTGGAAAGGTAACACCCGGCCACCGAAAGCGTCATTTGTCATGAAGCCCAGGTGGTCGTGTGGTCTAGCGAGTCGGCTACAGTGCAGGCGATTTGGTGTCACGATATCTCAGTAGCATGGGTTCGAAAGCAAATTTACAGATCTAACATATGTATATAATACCTCATCTAAACACCAACCCAATAATATATATATATATATATATTTAAAGTAAAGTTGTTATAAACTTTATAAACGTGGATTTGATAATAAGAAACAAAGCTGCAATCAACTTTTGTTTATGCTTCAGCCTTGCACTTGGTACGTTGATAAATAAAGGAGGCATCATAGACAAAACATCCAATGCAGGAATATCTGGCCACTTTTATTTGATGACAGAGAGGTGAGCTTATAATTTTAAAAGATCGTTTGCACTGTTACATAAAAGAATTAAAATAAACATTTAATAATTGATTCGTTTCGACACCTGACAATCGAATGCAATGTTCTTAATGCCCGCGTCACACTGTCCCGATTTTTATATACGATGGACACCCGAATGCGAAAATTATAAGTTCGTACGAAGTTGGTCCCGATCTCGTTAAAATACCAAAAAGTGACCGAAGCAAGTACGATGAATAACGAAATCTATACGAGGGTGCCGAAAGTATATACGATAGCAAAAGATGGACATACGAAGGTTAACCGAAGACGGTATTTAAGCTTCATGTCTCAGCCGAAGCCTACAAGATGGATCACAAAGGCTACACGATGGATTACGTTGATGGCGCGATGGCCATACGATGTCTGTACAGCTTACGATCCATTTAAATTATATGCCGAAGGCATCACGCGTTTTAAATTGTTTGATCAATATTGAATATATATTATATTGTACATTTAATTTTTGGTTTAATCATAAAACGGAAGACCGTGGGTATTTCCAGTTACTGAATAATTTGGTTGATTTCTAAAAAAACAGTTTATGTATCAAATATGCGTATTCAATTTACCATTTTCTGCATGTGTCATATACAAATATAGTGTCCATATTTGTCCCCAATATGTTACATACGTGGGGATGCCACGCTCGGCATTGCCTTGTTTGAACTGTAAAATGTGTGCACTAGTCTGAATAATCACCCATAATTATGCCCATGTTTACTGATCTATCTTAAAGGTAAGGTAATGGGTTTGTTGATCCCTTTTATTCAAAAAGAGCTCTTTCCAGGAGAATATCATAATAATATAGACTAAAGGAAGGATGTGGGGAAAGCAACAAATGCGGCAAAATATGACATATAGAAAACAAAATGTTCATGGAGTAAACATTCGTGTGACAACATCTCAGATGATACATAAAAAATCAGAATAATGAAGAAAAAGTTGGTTTCCCTATATACGTGTACCTGCAGTGTTGATATACGAGGCGCGTTTATGATTTTCATTATGTTATTTGATATGAAAAATTGACATAAAATAATATTTTATTTGTAAAAGTAAATCCTGAGCCTGTAAAACCTGCTCTTCTTGTTCCATTTGAATTAATAGAAACAACGCTGTCGCCTTTCTTGTTCTCATAGAATCATATGATATGAGCTCCATGTTTTGTGAACGTCTTTCGTAACTGTCGTATTAGACTGACCAGTCCATATCGCGCATGGCACTTTAAATGTATTTAAACGCGAAAATTAACTTACATTTAGATGGATTTATTGCCGTCGTAGTTCCATCTTGTCACCTTCGTACTTTTATTCGATGGCATCACGACGGGATTACGAGGTCTTCACGAAGTCGTGTTGCCATCGTAAGACCTTCGGGTAGCTTCGTGATTCATTCGTGTAGACATCGTAATGTCAAAACTGCCCGATGGAAACGATGGAAACACGATACGATGTTCAAAGATGCATTCCCGGTGACATTACGATGGTGAGGATGGTGATACGAACTCAATACGAACCCTCAACATCGGACGCACCTTCGGGGATTTTTTAACATGTTAAAAAATTTAGAAACCTTCCCGAAGTTGCCCCCGAAGGCTAGAAAAAGTGGCCGATGGTTAAAGATGGTTAAAGATGGCACTACGAATAGCCCGATCTGGATACGATCAGTCCCGATTTTGAAAATTTCCATAATCGTGTTGCCATCGGCGTAAAAATCGGGACAGTGTGACGCGGGCATTAGTAAGTACTAAAAAGGAACACATCGTGGTTTTACCAACAAAATATCATTTATATATAAATGCATAGTACATGTATTCAACGTAAACTCTCATCAAGTTTGAAATTCGCCAAATGAGACCAAAATAAACATCAAAAGAAAACCAGCAAAAAATCCATCAGTGTTGATTTATTATTCATCTACATTTGTATCTGCAAAATGTCAGCTGAATATCAACTCTCTTCTCCTTTAGAAAATATTTGAAGGAAAAATAGTGAAATGCAATTATGTTTATATTTTGTATACGCAATTCTATTATTATTTTTCATCTATAGTACTGAAAAAACATGTTTGTGTCGATCTATTGACAGTCAAAATCAAAGCGGTAAAGCATTGTTTAATCAAAAGTTGTGAGTGATTCTGGTACATAAGTAAAATTCACAGATTGGCATACATTGGCGATATTTTTTACACTCAAAACAATGATATTTGCATTTGAAAACAACATCGCTTGAGCGTGTGTATGCTCGGGCAATATAAAACGTGTGGTGAAATGAGGTTTAAATATCAACAAACTCATGAGACCTGTTTAAATTACAAGAAGGTAAATTGATTATAGTGTATCGTAGTTTACAAATGAGCTTGGATACATGACCGAAACATTGTGACTCTTTCAGTTAAAATATTTTACTAATTGAATTTAAGAAATTGTCCCACACTGCATTTGTAAGTCCCCTGAAAGGAGGTGTTTTTCTCCGTTTGATTGGCTGAAAAATTCAACAGGTCCATAAAATATTTACATCTTTCATCAACCAGTTCCCCGTTTACCGTGTACTGGGTAAACAGGAATGTGTTGTAGGAAGACGCATTACATTTGAAAAGAGAGATATCGATTTTATTTTATTTATCTTTGAGCAGAATAACAATAATATTTAGTATATTCTGTTTGTACATTTCAGTATGAAATGGTGGAGTTTGGATTTACATGGAACTCTTCCAGAGGAATTAAAGAGTCGAGGGGTATGTTGACTGTTCTGTTAGATTACTTTTTGTTGACATCTGTTTATAATGACAATATTTTACATTAAAACAACATGCATATAGGTATTTACGGTTTGCACCTTGATCTAATGATAAAAAGACATAGAAAATATGCAAAAATGAAAAAAATCACGTTACCAATTGCTTGCGTTCGACGCGCTTTTCTGGATAAATCTTCATCAGGAATATTCAAAGTCGAATAATTTAAAACCAATATAATAATACAAATGTTTCAATTCAAAAACTCATCCAAAGATCGAACTATGACCACACTATTGATAAATAATAAAAGATGGAACAAAACATTTATATATAAAAACGATTTAAATTTTTTTTTCTTTTTCTTAACTAACTCCACAATAGCTGCATCGAATATTAAATTCTTAAGTATCAGCAAAGGAGCTCAAAACCATTAATATCGAGATAAACTAGGAGTGACGCTAACGTATATAAATTCTCCCATTTATCATGATTTCGTAATGTTTGTAAATAAATACAAGTTGTTTAAGGGTCGTCTCATTGACATTAAGCACACGTTTTGTTAAACATTGTTAAATAAGATTTCATATGTATCAGATGGAAAAACAGTGTTACAACTTTTTTTAAATTAAGATTTCGGTGTTTTCTGTCGGCAATCGTATGTTTGACATTGTATGTTTGCATTTTGTCTATTCTGATTGACGTGTATCATTAATTATATTTGAATTAACATATTTTAAACCATTCTTCTTATCCTTTTAGAGACCTTTCATTTAATAGAAGCGAGCTTAAACCGCGCACACATGTATGCAAATGCTCGATATGTTTGTAATGCTATTTTAAATAAAGGATTAATTTTACAGGTATTGGATCCGTCCATACTTACCGGAGTCTATCATATGAGAGATGATGCCCTTTTGTTGTACGACGCCATCAAAAATTATGTAGAGAAATATGTTATTCTCTACTATTGTAAGTTATTCTTTCAGTGTATGATATTAACATATAAACAACTGAACAATAACATAAAATCGTTTTTTTATTATTCATTTGGACCTGGACGGAGAGTTGTCTCATTGGCACTCATACCACATCTGCTTATATATGTTAGATATTAAAAGCATCCGTACATTTGTAGTAATGAATGAATAAAAAAATATGTAGATCTGATATAATTGTCAATGAGAAACAAGACACATTGCTATACAATACCAAAACAAAACGTGGATGTAGGTAACACAATAAGAAAGTTTATTCTATATCTCCTAGTTTAAACCCGGTAAACTGACATGCATTAAATACCTTTTAAAAAGAATTTACATACTTACAATATTTCTTTTGCAAAATGCAGCATATTTAAGCTTATAGGAACTTTTAAAAAAAAACAACAGTGATGAAATCGGGTCTTATATCATTAAGTTGCAACTGGTTACTAGGCATGTGTACTCTTTTGACAGATGGTGATTTCTAAATGTGTTTTCCTTGAAGTCCCCACTTTTAATATATTTGCGAATCGATTTTAACGTGCGATGTCCATTTTTGCCTTTAGAGACAGAATATCGTCAGGCAATACGATTATTATTTAGAATAAACAGATTAACTACATTCAATGGTTGCATTTGGATAGTGTTGATCATGACTCATGAAATCCATAAAACCATATTATGAAATTTAGGTATTACTTTTTTTAGGGCGGAGACAGAAAATTTGGTACGCACGTTTTAAGAAAGTCCAAATATTTTGTGGATTTCAATAAACACACCATAGCAGAAAGAGTATTTAGTTTCTGAATATATGGGTTTATAATTATACTTCATTTTAGTTTGGAAACTGGACACACTTAGGTTGGTACATGTTATAATGATTTGGGTTGAAATTTGATAAAAACAGCCAATATGTCGCGTTTTGATTAAATAGGAAAAAGGTGCAATGATTGTAAAAAAAAAAGCGGAGGATACCAGGATATCAAAGAGACATTGAATGTCGACATTAAAACAAAACAAGTCCCCAAACAGTGCATAGAAACTAAAGACTGAGCAACAAAAATTCACGTCAAAACCAAGTTGTCAGACTGAAATATTCCAATAGGGTAAGCGGATCCTTTTACACATGTGATATTGTTATATCATGGTAAATTCAATCAAATGATTTGTCTCAAGCCACAATTGTATGATTTACAGAAAGTGTTTGTTACATTTTATTATTTCTTTTTCAAATCAATAGACATTGTACAAATCTGAGTTTATAAAGTTGTCTTATTCTGATCGATTGGATACCTGTTGCAAAAACAAAGTTCTCGATAATAAAGAATATGCCTTTGTTTTGGCATAAAATCGAGATTTATGCAAACTTTAAAATGTATTTCATTTATTGGGGAACTGCACATTTTCTATTTTCGGACTCAAATGATATTATTTCAAAGAAGTAGATGTATCAGTTATGTGTAATCAACTTCGGGCTTGTGAGTGCTATATATGTTCTACGAGGGACAATATTCCCTAATATTCATACAATAACCCTTTAATTGTGTAGCAATATAATACTTGAAAGTATAAAATGGTTTACGGTGGTACCTAACACTATAGGGAGATAACTCTGTAAAATCAGCTAAACGTTTTAATTACGTTACGTTGTTGAGGGAATATTAAGCTTCTCAATGATAAAAATTCGTGTTTGTCAAACTGCTATATAACCAGTGTAATTTGTCTGATAAACGGGTTGGTTTAAATTTTTTTAAATTTTCATATTTTTGTCAAAGGGTCAAAGTAAATATTTTGGCAAAAATTTATAAAAATTAAACGAGACAAATTAATTTTAGTCAATATATTAGGTAACACCTTAAAGTAAGATTTTGACGTTGATGACGTCATGAATTTTGAAGATTAAATGCACTAGTGCAATATTGAAATTTTATTGCATGCTTACTTTTGGTTACTTTCAAGGGAAATATTATATTGCTATGCAATAATATAATTTATTAACAGCCACAGAAGGTTCATTGATTGATGATTATGAGCTCCAGAACTGGGGTGCAGAACTTGTAAAGTCAAGAACAGAGGGCGGAGTGGGAATTCGGGTTTGTGAATCATAAATCAGTAACATTGATAAACTACTTAAAATACTGGTGTAGAAAAAATACAAATAATTGAATTGATGAATGACAAAAGACAGCACAAAAAAAGCCATAATGTGTTATACCACCAAATGATTGTATGCCACATTCGATTGTATAGATAAAAAGGGTCGACGAAAATATTCCCATGAAATTGACAGTTGTAGGAAATTAATCCTACATTTCAATGCAGTAAAACATGTCTGTGTCATACACATATATATCTTAAGTGTTTCAAAGCATAATTGATTTTCTATTTGGTGTTTCTAGAAAACATTTTGGAAACTTGATGTAACTTGGTTACTAAAGCTGGTACAGAGAAAGAAGGGTGGAAATTTGATTGGTTAATTTCCAGTGATGATTATTTTCTTATATGCAATGACAAAATTATGAAAATGAAAGTATTTCTATAGAACTAGACATGATAAAACTTTACTCACAAGTATTTTTTAATTTGAAGCAAAGATGAATTCTGCACAATTTTATGAAAAGTGCAAATATAGCAAAGACTTGTATGAGAAAATGAATATTGGTATTACACTTTAATGTTAGAAATATTGTTGATATGTATTAATTATAACGTTTTAAAATGTGCAGACAAAATTATTAGGAAACTTTGCACACATTTTTACACAAAGCTGTTTCACTACAGAAAAAAAATTCAGCAGATACAAATTCCATTATTGAATTTCAGAATTCTTTTACTTTTTTTTTTATTATATCACGTTACATGAATATTTAAATTTTTGCAGGGAGTCCCAAATAAAGGTAAATTCGTAACCACAGACCAACTTGTCATAACATTGACATCCATTATCTACACGTGTAGTGTTGGTCATGCCTCCGCCAACTTCCAGCAGTATGATGAATATGGTTCTCCATTTAACTATCCATATGCTTTGTCCGGAGATCCTCCTAAAGATAAGGCAAGTACAGTTTATGGTCAGTGATGCATTTTGTATTGAAGATCTTATATTCACATTTGAAGCTTTTTTTAATTAGAATTAATTCTATATTTCTCAATTGAGGGTTTTTTCTGTATTAGCTTCCTACATTTGTATTTTTGGTTCTATTCTGTTTAAATAAAGAATTGGTTTTCTTTGCATGCATGACACAACGTCAAAAATAGACATTTATATTATATAACAGAGCATAGGTCTTAGTTCCAGCAATAACTAGATTATTTTTGCAGACATCGTATTGTTCCTGACAAAATTGTTAATACTTATTATTTATTTATTTCACGTATTAAGTATATTTAAGAGAGTTTTTATTCAATATATACAAAATTGAAGGGTTTAACTTCAGAGTTTGTTTTTGGGGGGATCAGAACTTTGATCTCCACTATTATCGATTAAATTAAATAAAAAAACAATATCTCTGCATTTTATGAAGAAAGAAATGGAACAAAATATATGGTCAGATTTCATTCCTTCTGTATAAACCAACTCATTATATTCGTTGGAGTTATTGTCCTTAAGATACCTGGATTAATTTTTTTATTGCCAATCGAATTTATAAATACTATATGATATAGCTAGCTGCAGTTCCCCTGTTTTAACATACATTGTTTAAAGTATTGAGAAATTAATTATCGCACGTTCTTCCATCTAAGGTACTTAGACACCATTTCATTTCGTCGTTATCAACATAAAACAACCAATCGTAATATACCGGGAGAGATACTTTGAAGAATGAACGAACCAAAATGTGTTCTATAAGTTCAAGCGAAAGTAGCACGAGACAGGAGAAGTAGAATCTCAAATTCAGAAAAAACTAAATATCTCCAATATTTCAAGCCAAAGAAGATAAAAATCATATTATGATGGAATCGTTGTAACATAAGATATAATGTGACTAATCCGCTTATTATTAAATTTTAATCAGACAGACTCTGTTACTTATATATTTTCTTACTCAGCTGCATGATGTTTAAGATGATAACTTGAATAGAAAATATATTTCCTACAATATTTTCTTTAATTAAATCATGAAAGTGGACCTAACATTGAATTTTATAGAGTCCAGTTACTGACGAGTGTATCCTACAGACTATTGCAAAAAGACCACAACTTTTAGAATTAATGGCGATCACAAAAGTTCTTAGTCAAAAAGCAACACAAAGTCTTGGTGATTTTGAGAGACAAATGATTGTGGATCCACCTGCAGTAGCAATTGTACAAGAGTATGTATTCATTTACTGTAGGTTTTAAATCTGAATCGAATAGACATATAAAAAAGACAGCTAGTAAAATTAGATGTAGAGAAATAATGGGAAAAACTTTCCAAATTAACAGCGATCTGTACTGGTTTATTTGTCTTAGCTTATTAATATTCTACCTTATTTTTGGTTGCCATTTATAAAACAAAATTTTCGATGACTACACAAGAGAGATTGAAGACGCGAAAGGGATAATCAAACTAATAAATCGAAATTAATCTGACATCGCAACTACTCCATGTATAAAAAAACCAAAAAAACCCAGAAAAAACAATAGTACACAACAAAAAATAGAAAATCAAAAACCGGGCCACAAGGAATCCCACCAAATTTAGAAACAAATCCATCATCATCTGTGAAAAAAGTATTCAGAAACGGTCAACCAAAAATTTTAACGAGATGAATCCAATGTCACCGTTTGAACTCATGTTTTAATAACGGTGTATGGCTTGTTGAACATGTTTAATATTCGCATTCGTTTTGCATCAAATATCAAGGACAACCATTAATTATCAAAATGCACATCTACTTAGGTAAAGGTGGTAAAATGTTGTTCATAACCTACGTCAACATATCAAACACTATCTTGAACATGTAAAAATTTAAAAAGAACAGAATATCTGTATGATATATCGATATGAACACTTGAATACAAAGGTCAGAATATAAGTAAAGGTACAACCACAGTTGATAAGTCGAAGAGGGACGAACAAAAATCTAGAATAAGAGGACCCATGTCTGATATTTATCATTAATGTAGGTCTGCAAAGTCTTATATCTTGACAAGATATCTTTCAAAGAGGAAACAAGAAACTAAGATTGCATTACCGGTAATCGTTTCGTATTTTTTTAATCAGTATGATCATTATTATTTTAAATTTTCTATCCCATATAGCATTAATTTCTTTTTTGTAATATATATTTTTATTATTTTCATATCATTATTGGTCCTTATTAATATATCGTTACAATGTACAGATTATACGCTGTACGATTATTATCTTTTTAGGATTTGATAAAAGCGGTTTCTCGATCATTCTCTTGTAAACAGAATTGCTCGCCTAAAAAATTTAGCCAGGAAGAGATTTCCACAGAGAACTTTTTCTTATACTTCGCCAGCATGGACATTTGACCATGCTGATTTAAAAAGTATAATAAATAGAGTTTTTTTTTGGATCAAAATAAAATATATGACATACAATTTTGAAATAAAAATAAGCAATTGGTATTGAAAGAAGCTTTAAGAAAAACAATGATGTCAGCGATTTTACTTCTCTGCTCAAAGTAAAAATATGAAAAGTTCTCATTACTTTATTAAAAAACTACATATTTGAAATTTTTCCCTTAAATGGCTTAGATTAAAATTTGATTCGAACAAACACAAATTATTTTTGCATTTGATAATTAGTCTTAGTACTGCAATACAACATTAACTTTTCTATTTCTCAAAATTCTAAGTATAACCCATTAATTACCAATTTATCTAAACATTTGGAGATATTTCAATGAAATGAACCTATTGTGAACTGCCATTAAACAATCAAATGTGGCAGTGACAGTTAGTTCACAAGAATTAAGATAAACATAAAATGGCAATTCCAAACCTTAACTGGCGTCGTTAATGATACCTGAAACATAAAACAGCTAATAACGGCTGTCTTTTGTCTTTTTATCCTTATTTTTCCGTCGTGGTGATTGTAGTTTGATTTTGATTTCTGGGTTTAAATGTACCGTGTGTATCTCTCGATTCTGGTCTTGTGAATAAATCAGAAAAATGCATCTGAAATTTCAAACGCGGAATGATTACATATCTAATTGAGCTAGATCACTGGAGTATTAAAAGCCTAGATAAATCTAGAAGAGAAAAAAGATTTAAGTAAATAGATGTAAAGGTTCTAGTACCGACACAAAAGTCTATATATTAACAGTAAAAGGCCGATAAGAGTAAATTTTATAACAAGAAAAAAATACCATCCTATATTGGTGCCTGTTTACGCCAAACACGAACAAGCTAAATTATTCCAAAATATACATAATTGTATTATATGGAAAAGAAGGTAAATATCATAAAGAAGAAACAACAAAAAAAGAAAAAAAACCCACTCCGGATTGGGTATTAAACACATAACCGTTGAATGACAAATAGCCAATATATCTGTTTTTAATTGAAACCTTTTAAACTGATAAATTGATTTTATATTTCAGATAGATTAATACAAATTATAATAAAAAGAGTTATACTTATGCTTGTCGTATGTCCTACTTTTCTCATTGCGTTGTAAACTTCTTTTCAAATTATAAGTTAAATTCACTTTGGTATTCACTTATGCTTGAACGTTATAGATTTCTAGTTGAGTTGCTAAAAAAATACGGATCTGTAGGAGAAATACATTTAACAGCGCCACTATTACATGCTTATATACCTATTCCAGTTTTTGGTCATATTCATACTTTTGTTGATTTATCTTCTCATTGCAGATTTCAAAAGAAATTACGGGAAATTGGTAAAATAATTGATAACAGAAACAAAAATAGGAAATATCCATATGAATGGCTTCATCCAAAGGCAATACCTAATGCCATCAGCATTTAGACACTTTATCAGCTTTATAAACATAATGGTTTCTGTTTGTGTACAATTTCCTTGTATAGCTGACAGCTTTTTTTTTTATCAACAAGCTTTTTTGATTTCATAAAAATAGGAAGCAAATGTATGTGCCTGGCATTAATTGAGGACTTCAAACCTAAATATAAATTGAGAGCGGGAGTATGTAGATAACTTTTATATTGATATTATTATGGTCTATATATAGCTATGACTTTATGAAAACAAATTCCACAATTTTGTATTTCAGGGATGTTCTAGGAAAGAACAAATAAGTTGTGAATGATGTGAAAGCAAGTTTGTTGTTATGCGTTTAGACTTTTAAATATATTGATAGGTTCAATGGTGGACATCATTTCATGAAAAATACATTTAAGATAGAACTTATGCATTAGTAATCATGAATAAATGTCTAGCTTACACTAATAAGCTGAAAATTGAAAGGCAATTTCAACATATAATTTTTTTGATATGAACATTAGAAAATACCTGTTAACATAGACATCTACTAAAGACATATGTGGTCATACTGTTGAATTGTCTCATTGTCTCTCATACCACATCTTCTTATATCTATATATGTTTTACGGAAAATAATCATAAAACGTCGGTTGAGGAAGGTAATTGTATTTGATGGTAAGGGATAATATCTAAGAAAAATCCTACCTTCTGGTGATTTTTAATAAATGGAATGCCTTTCGATAAAAATTATTGAATACAGTTTGCTATAATATTACCATGAGTATTAGAAGTTACAACACATGTATAGGTTAATTGACCTACACATTCTTATTCATGTATAGTAGCTGGCCAAATTTTCTCTGTCATTATTTTATTTGAACCATAGCTACATTTTGTATACTTTAACAGAATAATATAACACTTTAGTCCATATATAATATTTAGAAATGGTCTCTTTTCAAGTGCTTATCCTTTTATCTTTGTATTAATAGTTTGTCAAAAACTATACGACTATATCTTCGAATTGATTCCTTTTCCTTATACTATCTTGTTATCATGTTAGAATTCTTTAATACAATATGTTTGTTTGTTTATTTGTTGGTTAGTTTGTTTATCTCAATGTCATGCTGCTTTGTTTTAAATTTTCAATATGATGTCATAAGTTAATGCGATCTTCATTTTCATATTAGAAATCTCCATTCAGTTATGACCGTATTCAATCTATCTTAATTATATAACAATAGAGAATCAAAATGCAAGTAACGTTTATAGAACGATATTTATTCAACATGTTATAAAGACAAAACAGGAAGAAAAATGCATTATGCGATTCATTCATAAACTAACAATTATACTGGTCTTATTCCAAATAAATATGCCATATTTGAAACAAAATCGTTATTTCGAAAAAAAAAAAATTAACGTGTTTTTAAAAAAAATTTAATTGCATTGAGTTATAACAGTTACGAACGTCCGAAATGTACCTGTTAGGGACGAGAAGACGGTCATTTAGTAATTTTCCTTGGTTGGTGTCTGACGTCTGTTTATAGTACACATTGTTGCTATACCAAATGAACAAAATAACGGTCTTAATGTACAAAATAATGAAGGAAATGATGTGATATACTGCATCAAACGACAACCAATGAATTACAGGCTCCTGACAGGTACATACAGAATGCGGCCGAGATCAAATAGTTTGAAAGTGCAAGTCCGTTCCTAACCTTGAACAGTGGGTTACAGTAAAACATAAGAACAAGCCACACAAAGTATTGGAACGCAGACATAGATCTTACAAAATTACAGATTGGACGTAGCAGGCAATTTACACAATCCGTTAACAAAGCACTAAATACTGATCGTAGTGTACTCGAAGTAATAGTTGTACTACCTTGTAACAGCTAGTTAAAAGTCAATAACAACTAATAAAAAACGAATACAAAAATAGCAATCAGGACAAACCCAACATCAAACAGTTACAATTAAATTTCAAAATCCTTCTTTGTAACTAACTTTTACGTAATTTGTATTAACGAATTCACTGACTCAATCATTACCAGTGATACAAAATCATTCCAATCAAAAACGTCATCACAGACACATGCATAGCAAACAACCTGTTATATATAAAAACCGTAAGATGACGCATAAGAAAAATCACCGTTTAAAATAGCTCAAATAACAAGAGGGAATTAAAAAAATCGTCCCTTTTATCGTAAAATTAAGTGTATATTATCCTTGTTAAACTTAAATATCTAAATCTAAGAAAGGACCGTAATTGTGAATATACCAGAGCACCCGAAATCACACCCATTCCCCATTATTCTAGTTTTCGATGTAATGATGTGCGTACTGTTGTTTGTCTATTTGTCTGTCTGTCTGTAGGTCTGTTGATAATTTTCTTGTTTAGTATTGGCTTTTTCATTTTACTCGCGACTTATGAGTTTGCATATTCCTCTGGCATCTTTCGTTTCTCTCTTGTGATAAGGGACTTTTCGTTTTTAATTTTCATCTCAGTTTAGTATTTTTGTGATTTTACTTTTTGATTCATGTAAAGAAAGATCATTTGGGTAAATTCCAACAGTATATTTGGAAAGTTCTTGATTAGTGACAAAAACATATCATCACGATAGTAGTGTAGTTTAATTTATCAATTAAATGCAATTAGGACTTGTCTTCACTTTATCAAACACTGTGAATCATAACATACAAAAAAAAAAGAAGAGGGACACAATTGTTGCCCATAGGAATACATGCAATCTGTCAAGAAATTTAGTGCCTTGAAGTACAAACACAGTAAGAAGGAAGAAACAATATCATCAACCCGCTCATCATGCCACTAGGAAGCCCATTTACCTTTCTCATTAGGGTAGATGGCTTTAAATTAGATGCAATAAATATGTTTACATTCAGACGACCGAACGACAATTCAATTCAGTATGAAAAGTCAAAGCTGTCAACAGAATTAAAAAGATCATAATAAGAAATAACAAATAGAGATTCATCTTATTACCTTTATTTTACCCAAATTGCAGTAATCCTCTCATTTTTGCTGCACTGGGATATTTAACAGGTATTCTAGAATGTGTTGCTTTTTTTAATAAGATAGAATTGCATTCAAATAAGTAATGGTATTAATTAACAATTGCATTCATACACATATTACATACCCTCTCTTCTATTGTACCATTTACCCTGCTATCCGTGAATTATTCAATTACTTAATTCAAAATATATATACACGTTCGATGGATGATGATTGTACAAGATATTTTTCTAAACAAAACCTTGAATATACATTGTGTTTATGAGACTAAACAATTATAAATGCATCGTCTTGTTTAAGTGTATCATCACCTCGATTGTTGTTTAGACTATAGCTAGACCCGATATAATTAACGATCGAACCTCCGAAGACTGTCGATGGCAATTCGACCAGACGTAAGCATAAATATAATTATAAAAACTCAAGAAAGTGAGAATAAAATTTATTTACGAAATGTATGATTTCTTTGATTTCTTTGATATTTTTGGCATTTTTAATTAGAATGTTGTATTGACTCAGCAGTTGCAAGTGATTTAGTTTGATTAAAAGTCACTGTTAAAAAGACACTCATAGATAAGTCTATAAAAACACGATATAGTCGAACAGACAATTTACTGACAGGAAAGTTTTAAAGTCTTTTTAATTAAATTTAGAATATAATCTAAAGAACAAACCTTCGGAAAATACAGTAGAATTGAACAGTCATCAACAAAGTAATGTACATGTGTTGTAATTAAAAGAAATGGAAAATGGTGAAATATTCCTTTCGAAGAAATGATTTGCCGCTGATATCATAGTGGTACTGAATATCACTATTTTCATGATTGTAAGTTTCCGAACAAGGTACACATAAGAACATGTTGTTTCTGCTTATAAGACTCAAGTTTTTCAACATATGGTATGCTTTTTAATAATTTGTTAAAAACAAAAATATATCATTATGTATAAGAATTTTGATAAGTATTTGTACCATAATGTATTCTTTTTCATATCCATCATTGAATAGTACCGTTTGCATACATATCTTTGTATGATATTCCTCTTTTTACAAACATGATATGTGTTAAAAGATGTTCGCTACTCTAATTCAAAATAACAAGCTTTTATAAAGAGTCTGTTCGATTTTGTTTTCTAGATATAATAGTTATCAAAGGTACCAGGATTACAATTTAGTACGTCAGACGCAAGTTTCGTCTACATAACACTCATCAGTGACGCGCAAATTATAATATTTATGAAGCCAAACAAGTACAAAGTTGAAGAGCATTGAGGATCGAAAATTCCAAAAAGTTGTGCCAAATAAGGCTAAGGTAATCTATGCCTGGGATAAGAAAATCCTTAGTTTTTTAGAAAAATTCAAACTTTTGTAAACAGGAAATTTGTGTGTACTGAAATTTGGGGTGACACGATTCTCTCTAGATTTTTCATACATTAAACATTGGCATCTTTTTAATTTAAAAAACAATGAAAATAAAAACAAGTATTATGAAAGATTTTCAAATATGGCATTTTAAACTATATATAGTAAAATTATGAAAAGAAAAAAGAAGGTTTAAGCAGGCATTATTTTTTTATGGTACTATATAAACTCATCATAGATACCAGGACTAAATTTAGTATATACGCCAGACGCGCGTTTGGTATACAAAAGACTCATCAGTGACGCTCGAATCCAAAACAGATAAAAAGGCTATATAGATATATCCATGAGATTTCGAATATCTAACAGAAAAATGAGAAACGAGAGAAGCAGACATACTTAAATGATCAAATAACGTTTAAGTTATTCGGAAAGTAACAGAAAGTGCACTTGATAGTTTTCAAGCATATATTCATATACTTAAATAGTACAATGATTATTGATTATCTGCCCCTGTCATGGAGGCACCCATGAAATTTACTAGCTAAAGAAAAAAGTAATATCTCCACTAGGAAAAAGTAATTTGACGGGAAAAAACAATGTAAACAGTAGACAACTTAAAAATTACGTCTGTTTTAATTCAGAAAAACGTGTAAATATCTTTAAGTATATGATTACATAATCAACATCAGATGTGAGAACATTGATTGTTTACATCGGGACTTGCCAGGTTTACTACACGATAATATGGCGACTCTAGAAGCTATTGCCGATCTTAAGTCTGTTGTCATTGGTATTGATTCAAAGGTAACTCTCTTTACATCAAGGCTAGACTCTGTCGAACAAAACTTAACACATCTAATTACTGAGGTCAAGTCAGATGTGGTGCAAGTAAGGTCAGATCTAAGTACTACACAAACTGAGGTGTAAAAACTCAGAACAGATCATAACGAGGTAGAGAGATGTATAGGGCACATAGAGTCACAACTCAATACTATAGAAATGGAAAAAATGGAATGTCTGAAAAAAAACCTTGATGACAAACTTTTCGCGTTGAAAGAAAATCAACTTTTTCTTGGGAAACATGAGCGTAAATAAAATATTCTCATTTACGGTATGAAACAAAAACAAGATGAAAACATATGGCAAGTTGTAGACAATTTCTTTGTGAAAGATTTGGGAATAGAGAAGTTCAAAGCAGAGAGTTTCCCCTTAGCAAATGCCCACAGGATCCCATCAAGAGCCCCAGTAGTTGGCCAAAAAAGACCAGATGCTATTATTGTAAGATTTATGCATTACGAAGACAAACAAGTGATAATGCAAAATGCATACAATAAAAAAATCAGAATAGTTGATGATTTACCTGTCATAATGAAAGAGGCACGAAATGATCTCGCAAAAGCTCCATTTAAAATAAGAAATGACTATAAATTACAAACCAGAATAAAAGTAAGAGGCATAGTCCTGGTCCTAGAAACACGACGCAACTCAAAGGATGTGTGGAACACGCGCAAAACAATTAATTGTGTAAGATGATACAAGTACATGTATGACTGTGACTAGTTATATAAACTGCAAATACAGGCTACACCATATTATATATATATTGTGCTTTTCTTTGTTGTTTCTATGACTGAAGACTAAAGAAAATGCCTTATTTAATGAGTCCACTATAAAAACAGATGTTTTAAAAAAGGAAAACGGAAAAAAGTGATTTAAAAATTATCTATAGATGAGTAAAAAAATAAACTTAGATCATAATATTTTAGCATTCTAATATTTTTTGCTTTCATAATGACCAATCCTGTGAGATTTGAACTACAGGGACAACAACCCAACAACACGCCATAATTCAAATAAACTCAAAGTGTTAAATCTGTAATGTTTTGGACTTTGAAAGGGGTATATTCCTTGAACTAAATTGTTGATATTTCAAACTTTCAATTTTCTTTACCTAGTATGTTTTACATCAGCATCTGCACCCTTTTATCAAAATTAAGACTACATAGTACTGTATGTACTAACCATGTTCCTCCGTGATACATGTATGTACTAAAATATACTGTTATTAGTTTTAATAGGATATTTGAAATGCTATTCATTGCTCTATAATAATTTAATGCTTCCTTATGCTGTATGTTTAGCTTTCACTTTAACTATTTAGTGCTATTTTGCTGTAATTTGGTTTAACATGTGCATTTAACAAGAGCCACTACTTTGCAATTTTATTGACTACATATATACATGCACTATTTATAGTCTGGTCAAAATCAAACTATATATTGTTTTAAGATAAGAAATATTTAACTACGGGGTAAAAAAACTATGAACCTGAATGCATAAAGTACCAGCTTTCTGTCTCTCTAAAACATATACAGCTGTGCAAAAGAGTGAAATCTCTGTACACACAAATCATACATAGATAGCTGATTTTTTATATAAAAAAAGAAATAAATTGTTTTTCTTTACTACCTCTAACTTTTTGAACAAACCTTACTACAATGTATTTGGATATATATTTGGATAAATTAATATAAGAAATATATATATATTTAAATGAATGAGTTAACTATCATATCAATCAATGACTCTCACAAATCATTATATTGATTTATGATGTAAGGGAGATACTCATCTTTAGTTTTAATGATAAAGATATCACACATAGAGAACATAATTTTTGTAATTTAAAAGAAAATAGATTGATTGATTGATTGTTGGTTGCTTAACGTCCAGTGGCAAATATTTCATGCATATTCAGGACGAGAACAAGTTCACAATAAATACTAGAGGTAGGTCTTGAAATAATAGAGGCCATCTGGGATAATTGTCGGGGAAATTTGGACTGCCACTGGGAAATGAGGGTATATTGGATAGGGACAGAAATTTTGCCTTGCAACATGCCACCTACGGACCCCTCAAAGAGTTGTTGCAAGGGTTCTTAACGTGCAAATAGCGTGGCACTCTCCTTACACGAGGCATCGGATTTAACGTCCCCAATCTGACCGGACGTGACCGCGAACTTGATACATCCCGCACAGCCAAACGGACGCCCCACTTCAGCAAGCGTTTTACTTCCGGTCGGAAGAAGACCAAGTGACCATATTTCTGTTCCCCAGTCACCCTTGGGGGTAAAAGAAAAGAGAACAATAGTGGATATGTTACTTTTTGGAACAACATAATTTGTTTTTAACTATTTGATTTCCTAGTTTTGTCTCTTTTTGATTATATATGAACTCTTTTTTTTTCTTCTTTCTATTTTTCCATTTTACAAATTGTATGGCTTTTTCTCTATTTCATGTTATTGGCACAGTAATGTACAATATATTATGCAGCATTGTTGGTGTATTCTGGTTACAATTTGAAATCTTCTCAGACATGGCAGGTGAGATCAGACATCTCAAAGGTATTTTCACTTCACACATTTTAAATACACAGCTGTATGGGTTTTATTTTTTTTTTATTTTTTTTATGCGCTTAAAAAATACATATTTTTGTTTTTTTTAAATAGAAATATCACTTGAAAATGAGTAATAATAGTATAAAACTTCTCTCATACAACTGTCAAGGTCTTAATTCAATAGAGAAGCGAAGAGATATTTTTGATTATCTTAAATCAAAAAACTATAATATATATTGCTTACAAGATACACATTTTTTCAGAATATGATGAAGTATCAATAAAAAATCTATGGGGAGGAGAGTGCATTTTTAATTCATTTGCGACAAATCAAAGAGGGGTATCCATTTTATTGACACCAAACATAGAGTATAAAATACATAAAGTAAAAAAAGACGATCAAGGAAATTTGTTAGGAATTGATATGGAAATCGAAGGAAAGAGAATGACCCTAATAACCTTATATGGTCCTAACAAAGATACACCAGATTTTTATATAAAACTGAGTGGAATGATAGAAACTTTAAACAATCCATCAGTTGTTATAACTGGAGACTATAAGTCAGTACAAAACAAAAGTCTTGATACATATAACTATCAAAATATGCATAACCCAAAAGCTAAGGAAAAAGTTCTAGACTTAAAAGATCTTTATAATTTAACAGACCCCTTTAGGGAAATTAATCCAGATTTAAAACAGTTCACATGGAGAAAAACTAATCCCATAAAACAAGCAAGATTGGACTTCTTTTTAATATCACAAGACCTTAATCAAAATGTAGTTGATGTACAAAATCCCAACAGCTATAGATCAGATCACTCCCCAATAATATTAAATCTGCAGATGGATGATTTCATACTTGGAAAAGGATTATTGAAATTTAACAACTCACTTTTACATGATATTGAATACTCCAAAACTATAAAAGACACTATACTTAAAGTAAAAGACTAATATGGATCATTAGTATATAATAGAGAAACGTTAGATCAAATTAATGATTTAGACATCCACTTTACAATAAATGACCAATTTTTTTTAGAAATATTACTTACAGAAATCAGAGGAAAAACTATTTCCTATGCATCTTTGGAATTTCAACCAAAGATGAAGAACTGGATCTTCCATCACTGTATTGGATACATAAACTACATAAGTGTCCTTACAAACAACGATATATTGCTGGGTCTTCCAAGTGCTCCACGAAACCTCTTTCTAAATTATTAACATCTATTTTATCAGCAATCAAAGACGGGCTTCAAAGTTATTGTGAAACTGCCTATTGTAGAGGTGGCGAAAATCAGATGTGGATACTTAAAAATTCCAAAGATCTTTTAGAGTACATACAATCTAACTCTCTTTCATCTTGTAACAGTATTAAAACATTTGACTTTTCTACTGTTTACACAAGTACAATGTATTTCCACATTCCAAACTAAAAGACAAATTAAAAGAGTTGGTATTGCTTTACTTGAAAAGAATGGCCAACGTAGATATCTTGTCTTAGGGAGGAATAAATCCTACTTTGTAAAGGACCACTCTGATTCAAACAAAAAAATCTCTGAAACTGATATTATCAAAATGCTTGATTTCTTGATTGACATCATATTTGTAACGTTCGGAGGACGTGTTTTTCAACAGACTGTCGGCATTCCAATGGGAACAAACTGTGCCCCTCTACTAGCCGACTTATTTCTTTATTACTATAAGGCTGACTTTATGCAGGAACTTCTTAGGAAGAAAGATAAGAAGTTAGCAATATCCGTTAACTCTACTTCCCGCTATATAGATGATGTTCTTTCACTAAATAATTCAAAATTTGGTGACTATGTGGAACGCATCAATCCCATTGAACTAGAGATAAAGGATACTACAGATACAGTCAAGTCGGCTTCATATCTTGACTTACATCTAGAAATTGACAATGAGGGCCGATTGAAAACAAAACTTTACGACAAAAGAGATGATTTCGGCTTTCCAATTGTGAACTTTCCATTTCTAAGTAGCAACATTCCAGCAGCACCTGCATACGGGGTATATATCTCCCAATTGATACGATATTCCCGTGCTTGCATTTCCTATCATGATTTTCTTGATAGAAGGTTGCTGCTCACAAGGAAGCTATTAAACCAAGAGTTCCAAATGGTGAAGTTGAAATCATCCCTTCGTAAATTTTACGGACGCCATCACCAGTTGGTTGACCGTTATGGAATAACCGTTTCACAAATGATATCGGATATGTTCCTAACATCGTAACTACAATCCCCTTCCCTTTCATAATGTGACCTACCGAATTAGACTATTTACCGGATTTGTTATCACATAAGCAACACGACGGGTACCACATGTGGAGCAGGATCTGCTTACCCTTCCGGAGCACCTGAGATCACCCCTAGTTTTTGGTGGGGTTCGTGTTGTTTATTCTTTAGTTTTCTATGTTGTGTCATGTGTAATATTGTTTGTCTATTTGTCTTTTTCATTTTTAACCACGGCGTTGTCAGTTTGTTTTAGATTTATGAGTTTGACTGTTCCTTTGGTATCTTTCGTCCCTCTTTTATAAAAAGAAGGAAAGAGATAAAGAGGAAAACATATTATCAGAAAAAATTCAGAAATTAGAGGAAAACATCTCTTTAACAGAGGAAATATTAAATGAAATTGAACACCATAAATCTGATCTCAGAATAGTAAGGAAAGAAAAAATGAGGGGATACTATATCAGGTCAAAAATGCAATGGATTGAAGAAGGGGAAAAGCCATCTAGTTTTTTTCTTTTAATTTGGAAACTAAACATTTTATAAATAAAACCATCCCCAAACTAGTTAACGAAAAAGGGAAGACAATTTGTTAACAAGATAAAATATTAGAAGAGGCCAAAAATTACTATAAAAAACTGTATACTAAAACAGAAAGCTTGAGTAAAGTAAATCTTAAAAGTGAAATACACTATTCTGATATTAAAAAAATAAATGATACCTTAAAAGAATCTTTAGAGGGGGAGATAACTTATAATGAATTGACAACAGCTATGCGTAGAATGAAAAATGAGAAAAGTCCAGGGTCAGATGGCTTTACAAATGAATTCTTTAAATTCGTTTGGACAGATGTAGGAAAATTTGTTTTCAGATCTATAATTTATGGTTACAAAAGGGGGGAATTATCAATAACTCAAAAACAGAGTATTATTACTTGTTTACCAAAAGGTGATAAACCTAGACAGTTTATCAAAAAATTGGCGACCAATAAGTCTTTTGAATACAACATATAAACTAGCATCAAGTTGTATAGCAGAGCGTATCAAATCTGTTCTATCCATTATTATTAGCAATGATCAGACATGTTTTATTCATGGAAGATATATTGGAGAAAACACTCGTCTCATATATGATAGTTTATTCTATACAGAGGTAAATGATTTGCCAGGCCTCCTCCTTCTCATAGATTTTGAAAAAGCTTTTGATTCGGTATCATGGAAATTCATAAATGAAGTATTATACTTTTTCAATTTTGGACCCTCTATAAAACTTTGGATAAAGACCTTTTACACAAATATAAGCTCATCAGTATCCCAAAACTGTTTTTTTTTTATCATAATGTTTTTCTTTTATGTGCTGAAATTATAGGAATTTTAATCAGAAAAAACAAAGAAATTAAAGGAATGAAAATTGATGACACAGAATATCTTATCTGCCAATACGCGGATGACACATCAATAATACTTGACGGTACACCTAAATCTCTAGATACATCTCTTCGCTTACTCCAAAAATATGCTGAAATGTCTGGTCTCCATATGAACTTGGACAAAACAAAGGTGGTGTGGATAGGCAAAACAAAATATAGTCAAGACACAATGTGTGTAAAATGGGGATTGGAATGGGGTTCAAGTAGGTTTACATTACTAGGAATAACTTTTCTGTTAATTTGCATGAAATGGAATTGTTGAATTATGGTCCAAGAATTAAAGAAATTGAAAATATAATAAAAATTTGGTTGGAAAAGTAACTATCATTAAGACACTAATTATTTCAAAATTGAACCATCTGTTTTTAACATTACAAGCACCATGCAAAAATACTTTAAAACAACTAACTGACAAAATTTATTCATTTATTTGGGAAAACAAACATGACAAAATAAAAAGAGAAATATTATGTTCTGAACACAAATTAGGAGGGCTGAAAATTTTAGATATTGACAAATATATAAAAGGATTGAAACTAACTTGGATAAGACGGTTGTTGAAAAACAACCCAAAACTAGATAAGCTATTAGAAAGTAATGAAAAAATTAGTATTGAAAACCTAGTTTATTAAGGTCCAACAAAAAGATATAAAAACCCTTTTTGGGAAGAAGTTTTTAAAGCTTGGACAGATTTACAAAATAAATTCATACCAAAAAATGAGTTTTCATCAGATTCGCTCTGGAATAATGAAAACATAAAAATAGGAACAACATCTATTTTCTATAAAGACTGGATAGATAATGGGATCTTTTTGATGAATGATTTATTAAGCGATGAGGGAAAACTAATGACTTTTCAACAATTCCAAAACATTTATAAAATTAAGTCAAACTTTCTTACTTATAATGGGGTCATTTCATCAATACAATCATATAAAAAGGCTTTAAAAAACTATATATCCATAAACAATAGTTATAAAACAGTAGGACCAATTATCCCGAATAATATAAGAATATTTTTTGTATCAAGAAAAGGCTCGATTGATATGTATAATGTTTTATTTGAAAAAAGCGGTACTAAACTTAGATGTGAAGAAAAATGGTCCTTAACACTCAACCACATTTTTTTTTATTGGAAAACTGTGCATCATATGTCTTTTTACTCCACAAAAAGCTCAAAACACCACTGGTTCCAATATAAAATAATACACAGAATATTGGGCACAAATTAATTTTTATTTAAGATAAAAATAAAACAAAGCGATAAATGTACTTTCTGCAATGAAGTTACTGAAGATATTGAACACATATTTTGGACATGCCATAAAATAGCAGATCTGTAGATAAAACTCATAGACTGGATTTATAACCAAGCACAAATAATTATTCCATTTAACATGGATATAATTTTATTCGGAAATTTAGGAAAAACAGAAAATAATAAGATTAAAAACTTAGTAATACTTTTATCAAAATTCTTTATCTATAGAACAAAACTGTGTGAAAATCAAGTAAATTTTTCAGGGCTGAAAAACTATCTAAAAGAAAATCTAATACTAGAAAAGAATATATTTTTTAAAACAAAGCCTCTTCACATTGCCAACCTCTACTGGGACCCCTGGCTTCCATTTTTAGAATAATTTACACTTAAGCAACTTAGCATTACCCTATGTAATGTTATTGTGTATTTTGTTTTTAGCCTTCTCACACCAACATATATGTTTTTATATAATATACTGTTATATGTTGTTTATTGTTTATTGTCTTTTGTTCTTGTTTTGTGCCTAAAATGCATATACATTCTTTAATATCTGTTTTGTGTTTGTATGAATTATTTACAATGGAAAACCAACTTTGCCAAATTTATTTAATGCTGTATCTTAGGGAAAAAAATACTGCTGCCAATTTCCAAATTTAAAGGACTTTTTATTTTTACTTTTATTTTGTTTTTGTTTTTGTTTTGCATTTGTGTTTTTATATATTTATTATTTTCTCTTCTCTTCTCACTTTCTCTCTTAAATAAATTTCTCTCTTTATTGATCAATATTGAATTAATTGATACACAATAATATATTGTATATATTTTATAATTTTGAATACTAACAATTACTAACAAATTTTCTAAATATACAATCTAATGTTTAACGAGGCCGGGATAAGGTACCGGTACTTTCTGTATCAAACTAACAAATGTGAAAATTTTCAATAAAGTATGTATAATTTCAAAAAAAAAATTAATAATAAATAGTACAATGAATTTTAACGAACGTCGTCATACTTTAAGTGGTCAATGCACTTGACCAAATTAGAATAATAGATATTACCACATCAAGTACTTCCTACTTGGTTGATATACATAGGGGTATTCCTCGGAAACATTAAAAGGAGCTCTGTATTAGTATTTTCTACAAACTCGATTCTGTAACTACCAATATTCAAGTTCAAAATGTAAATCATAAAGACGTAGTCTGTATTACCTACCCTGTCTACAAATTGACATCTGTAACTTTGAATATTTCATTACCGCGGTAAGTACTTACACTGATTTTAAAAACAACTTGTTTTCAGATAAGGATCATGAGATTAGTACTCTTGTTTTTTGTCTGCAAGCTGAAACGTAGACAGAAATAGACAGGTTAATCAATAATGCATGTTGATTCATTATTTTATTTTCGCCCTGATCATTTTTTTAATTGAAAATGTATTTTCGATATCACAAACTAGTAAAAACATTTACTAAATTTTATCATCATTACAATGACATCATTCTTAAATATCAATCAACATGCAGACATCTTATACGTACAGGTATTTCACATCCAATCTGTTATGGTAATATTCTTCAAAAGATAATAAAATTTTCAAACAAACTTATTCGGAAGGAATACAGTTACAACACTGTTGTCATGTTATTAAGGCTGGTACATTTTGTATTAATATTAATTCAATCATAGGGTCTTCGCATCAGAAATAAACACATTTATTCAAAAACCATTGTTGGCTTGATACGGATTATGTTATTCTCATACATTTTATGATGGTATGATACTAAACCCTTGACGGGAGGGATCGTGCTAGATTTTCATATGATGAAGAACTGATCTATCAATTAGTTAAATTAAGGTCTGGAGCTGGCTTGTCAGTAACTGCTATTGTCATTTTGCTTAGTTTCTTTTGTTAACTTTTCTGACATCGGACTCGGACTTCTTTTAAACTGAGTTTTATTGTGCGTATTGATGTGTGTTTTTTTTTATTCTGCATTGGCTAGAGGTATAGGGAGAGAGTTGGTATCTCACAAAACGTGTTAAACTCCGCTTTTTTTGCGCCTGTCTTAAGTCAGGGGCTTTGATAGTTTTGTCAGATTTTGAATTTTAGTTCATTTAGATGTTTTAAAGTTAAGTATTATATCCATTTTCACTGAGCTAGCACACAGCTGGTGACTGCCCCAGGGTCTGGGATTTTCTCGCTGGTGGACTTCGGATGTTATCTGCTCTTTAATTTGTTGTTGTCTCATTGATATATTCCCTATATTTTCCATCCTGATTTTTATTAGAGCATTCAATAATACGTTTATAAAAGTTCTCTAAAATACTGATACTCAATTGTTTTTAAAGACACTCATACATATACATTGTTTTAAGTATAGCCTACTTTTGACACATTTGGAAATAATTCTGAACATGACTTGAATAGAGAAGACAGAAGGTTTGTTGCTCCGGATATTAATATTTCAAAAGATAAATTTGAAAATATAAACTTGGAAAAGAACCAATTCAAAGTTTAGAATACATATTTTGGAGATGATTATCATGCATGTGAAAAATTGATCATATACATGTAGATGGTTAAATTAAGAAAAATTATTTCAAGAATGTAACAAACGAGACTTATTTCAATTGTAAAAATTACGGTAAAATTAAAAAAAAAAACCAAAAAAACCCAGTATATAGAAACAAGGCAACAGTAGTATACCGCTGTTGAACAGTCATTAATCGATTGAGAGAAAATAAATCCGGGTAACAAAGTAAAACCGAGAGAAACTACAATATAAGATGAAAACAAAGAAATATATTTTACAATTGAGAATGGAAATGGGGAATGCGCCAAAGAGACAACAACCCGACCATAGAAAAAAACAACAACAGAAGGTCACCAACAGGTCTTCAATGTAGCGAGAAATTCCCGCACCCGGAGGCGTCCTTCAACTGGCCCCTAAACAAATATATACTAGTTCAGTGATAATGAACGCCATACTAATTTCCAAATTGTACACAAGAAACTAAAATTAAAATAATAGTTGAAAAAAGACAGTTTCATGTAAGCGTAATTAATTAACTAAACCATACCTTGACGAAAGATTACAAATGATTGATTATACTGCTTTATTAAAGCATTGCGAATGAAGTGGGGTTTTAAAAGTTAAACAAAATTGAATGAAATATGTGAAAAAAGGAAAATAGACTGTATTAGAAAAGAAATGTAAGATTAAAAGGTAATTTAAAGCATTTCTAAAAAAAATCAAAAAAAAAAATCTTCAAATTGTTTTTCAATGTACAAAAATCGAAAAATTTTAAAATTTCAAAAAATGAGAATAATTACTAAAATAAATAATTATTATGATTAAAAAAATTTAAATTAAAATGAAAAAAAATATTATAATGTTTGAATAAAAATTCTAAATAAATGTAAAAAAAAATTATTAAATGGCTAATAAAATTTAATTATATGTACAATTGAAATGAAATTTAATATAAATATTTAAAAAAAATTAATAATATTAAAAAAAATTTATTATATAATTGCAATCATTTATGAATATAAAATAAAATTATTTATTTAATATATAAATTATTTTAAATAAAAAAAATTTTAAAAAGAATAAATAATTTAAATAGAATATTTAATTAATTAATTTTAATTTAACTTATATAAAAATTTTGAAATTAAAAAAAATTTATTTGTTTAATTATTATTTAAATTTAAATCAAATGATGTAATTATAATGAATGTTACATATAAATTAATATTAAAAAATATATTAATTTAGAAAATTTACTTATATCTTAAAATTTAAATATTAATGTTATAATTACTTTATATTAAATTAAACATATTATTAATTTAATCTATATAAATTACTTAACAAAGAATAACTTATTCAATTAATGTAAAAAATAACTAAAATCCTAAAATATATTTTCAATAAGAATTAAATAAATATTGTAATTATTTAATTTAAATAACTAAATTGAATTAAAATTTAAAATGAAATAATTTATTAAATAATATTAAATTAAGATGTTAAAATTAATTAAAAATATATTTAAATTATTATATTATAATATTAGAATAATGAATTGTAAATTTCAAATATATTTTTAAATTTTTAAATATAACTTGTAATAAAATTAAAATTTAATTACAAATAACTTTAAATAAATAATAATTTAATTATAATAAAAAATGTAAAATTATATTATAATCTTTAATATGTTAAATTTAAAAATATTAATTGATTAAACTAATAAATTATTACTCAATTGATTATTAACATATACATAAATATATTAAATATGAACAAGAAAAATTTATGATATAAAACAAGTTTTTGAAATTTAAAAATATACTAAAATAATATTTACATATTAAGATAATTCAAAATGAATGAAGTTAAATAATTATTAATTACAGTACATTGTAATACAACAGGCATTTATAATGTTTGATACTTAAAATATAAACATATTATATAGTTAAATTATCAAATTTACTAAGAATTAATTTTTAATGCTAAAATATTGAATCATATATGAACTTTCTACATTATTGTAAGTTGACACAGAGTTTGGAGTTACTAATACCAAGTTTTCGATGTATCTTATTCATTTGAAGTGTGAATTCTGTATTATGACTCATTCTTTTTAATCTATCATTATTTGAAACTGTACATGATTTGTAGCATAGACATTAATGTACAATATTCAATTTAATTTCATACTGTATCGTTTTGTGACTTATTACTTACATCAGAGCATATTATGATTTATCAGATGTTACTATAGACTGATTGAAACTAGACAGTATCATGTTGGTTTTAGTATTATTAAACTTGTTATTTTCGATTCATTTTGAATTACTATGAATAGCTGAATTCTAACATGCACCTGTTTAAAGTATCAATAAAATATTGATTTAAGAATCAAAAGCAATCGTAAAATCAATTTCCGATTTTATTAATAGTGATCCGTATATAAAAGATCCTTTGAA